>JACGAQ010002749.1:0-37326 GCA_014119065.1 Orius insidiosus
CATACTTCCCACTCCGTTATACTTCTCCTCCTCCCATATACTTCCCCCTCCTATGTAGATACTTCTCTTTAAGGAAGTTCCCGTCGGGGCCAGCTCCAGACTAGTACTTTTATATAGTTACTGTATATTTTTTATTGCTGTATATTATATTTTTTTCTTTTTCATAAAGAATATTTCTGAATTATTAATTATTATTTTCATTAGTTTGCATTTTTTCCCTTAAAAACGAATAGTATGTGGTGAAAATATGAGGTGAAGAGTGAGGAAGAATATTGTTTTTAGAAAAATAATTCGATGGGGGGATATTTTTGTATGACAGGCAATAAATTAGAACGTTTACATTGTTTATTCCTCAAGTCTTCCAAAATGACTCCGCCCCTCAGAAAATCTTTTGATCCTTCGGGACACGATTACGATCGATCTAATCATACGATTTTCTTATGTCATAGGTTTTTGGAATCGGGGAATCGTGAGCTATAATTTGTATACCGGCGATTTTCGAAAGAAGGCCGAGAAAAAAAGATAGATTTCGGATTTTCCGGATGGAAAATTTTTTGGAAAATCGGTATGCCTAACCCTTATTCATTTTGGATTTTAAAACGAAACCGTTTTCAAAATTATTTTCATGGACATGGAGGTAAAACTAAAATTTGTATTTTAATGGCTTATTAATTTTAGTATTATTGTTATCGCTTGAACACTTGCTTCATGCAAACTACCTGTGTTGAAATCACATTCTATATCTCTAAATATCTAGAAAAAAAAAAATACTAGGGTAGGCAGAGAAAGACCGAATATCGAATGAAATGAAAAATTCCCCCCACCGCTGACGTAGACGGGCGGCGAACATCAAACGGAAATTCGCATTTTCGCGTTTCGGACGCCATTTTTTATCCGATCTTTATAATACTAACGTCGTTGGATTCAGGATTTTTTAACGATTCTGGGCTGTTGACCACTTTTTCAAATTTTGCAAAATTTAAAATTTTGGCTCAAAATTTTGATTTTGGCGGCAAAAAAAAAATTTTTTTTTTAGATTCCGAATTTTGTACTGTACCACTGAGTACATTCCAATTTGAAAAAATCAAATCGGACCAATTTTAGAAGCGTGAGAACTGTCCAAAATTTCGGTTTTCTCTCTCCCTCGCACTCGTATCTTCTGTCTAACATAGAGTTGCCACACTTGTCGTCCCCTTTCACCTTAAGTACTCGATTACAATCATGCCACGACCGTCTCAACAATAGTCACGACTTTTAAGAAACTACCTCGAATGAGCTCTTTTTTTTTAAACATCCTTGACATAACTCGAGGATTAATTCTGACCATGTTTTACCACGGCTCCTAAGATTTTGAGCTAGAAAAACAGAAAATTAAAGATTATAGGCCAAAAAACGGGGCTGACAAAGAATCATTTTTTTGAAACATCTCTCGCTTTTTTTTTTCTTCGGAAGGTACGGGCAGCTCGACAGGGGTTTTACGACTCCGAGTGGGAGACTCTGTAATTTTAATGAGAAGCCTCAGCGAGTAGCGATAAGAGTAAGATGTACACGGGAGCTTGACTGTACCATGGCAAAGCCCGGTAATAGCTACGCCTCCTGGGTGGTCTTTTATGCTTCCAGGCCTTAATATTTTCTATTAAAAAATATATTTAAAAAAAAAGGATTCTCATTTAGGAAAATGAATACTTTGATATTCTGAATCCGTTGAAAAAATCGAACTAATTTTTTTTTTGGACAAAAACCAAGGACCTAAAATTGTGGTTTCTGGGACAAAAAATCTGGGAAAACTACTGTCTAGCTACCTACTTGAAAAGTTGGCGTAGATATCAGATTAAATTTTGTAGCCACTTTTTCTACTAAAAGAGAAGAAAAACGTATAAATTTTGGGCGAAAATTAAAAAAAACGCCCAAAAATGGGTTTTTTTAGGATGAAAAATCGAAGCCCCCCATGAATTTAAATCAATACAAGGACCTAAAATTGTGGTTTCTGGGACAAAAAATCTGGGAAAACGACTGTCAAGCTACTTGAAAGTTTGTCGTAGATTTCAGATTAAATTTTATGTAGCTACTTTTTCTATTAAAGAGAAGAAAAACGTATAAATTTTTGGGGAAAAATACGCTCAAAAATAGGTTTTTTAGGATGAAAAATCGAAGCCCCCCATGAATTTAAATCAATACAAGGACCTAAAATTGTGGTTTCTGGGACAAAAAACCTGGGAAAACGACTGTCAAGCTACTTGAAAATTTGTCGTAGATTTCAGATTAAATTTTATGTAGCTACTTTTTCTATTAAAGAGAAGAAAAACGTATAAATTTTTGGGGAAAAAATACGCTCAAAAATAGGTTTTTTAGGATGAAAAATCGAAGCCCCCCATGAATTTAAATCAATACAAGGACCTAAAATTGTGGTTTCTGGGACAAAAAATCTTGGAAAACGACTGTCAAGCTACTTGAAAGTTTGTCGTAGATTTCAGATTAAATTTTATGTAGCTACTTTTTCTATTAAAAAGAGAAGAAAAACGTATAAATTTTGGGGGAAAAAAAGCCCAAAAATAGGTTTTTTGGGATGAAAATCGAAGCCCCCATGAATTTAAATCAATACAAGGACCTAAAATTGTGGTTTCTGGGACAAAAAACCTGGGAAAACGACTGTCAAGCTACTTGAAAATTTGTCGTAGATTTCAGATTAAATTTTATGTAGCTACTTTTTCTATTAAAAGAGAAGAAAAACGTATAAATTTTTGGGGAAAAAATACGCTCAAAATAGGTTTTTTTGGGATGAAAAATCGAAGCCCCCCATGAATTTAAATCAATACGAGAGGTCCCCCGAAAAGTCGTAGTTTTTAGGTATTTTTTCTTAAAAAAAAAATATGAAGTAAGGAAATCTACCAAAGTCAGCCTACAAGAGCGGGAAAAAACTCTTGAAAATTCTTTTAAAGGGACTTTGTGCGATAAAACGCCGGGAAAAACGCAAAAATGGGGTTTATGGAACGAACAATCGAGGCAAACATCCAAAATGCGGGTTAAAAAATGTTTCTTCGTGAACTTTCCTTAAAATTTCCTTCTATTTCGTAATTTTTCAATTTAAGTAAGTACTTTTTCTACTGAAAAAAAAAAAAAAAAAAAAAAAAAAAAAAAAAAAAAAAAAAAAAAAAAAAAAAAAAAAACTTCCTTGAGGAGCCTCAAATGTGACGGAGGGCAAGAAATCTGATATTTCTGACGTTTATCAACCTTAAATCTAGTATTTTATCTTTACATTGACGAACAATCCTGGAACCGTTTTTTTAAACTTCTTTGTGACCAACTGAACTTCTTTTTTACGCCCTATTCCTTTTAATTTTTGTAAAAATTAACATTTATCGTAAGGTCTAGACGAGATTATGGTTTATCTCGTGAAATCCACGCACGGTCGAAATGACATTTTAAAAATGTAATTTTTTTTTTTAAATTAACGACATTATCGTGAAAATCGATCACGTGGTCACGTGATTTTTTCCATAAACAAATTGGAAGAGGGTTGATGAACTAAATATTTAGGATCACGTTTGCCAAAAAACTGTTTATTATTATTGTTGATCGAATTATAAATTGAGGTAGGTACATAGATGCCGTGAGGTGGACATAAGATGAAGTTATATCGGTACGAGTCACGCGAGTGGCTCACCGCCGGATTAGCATATGGCCAAAGGGCAATGGGCACGTTCTGTGTGGTCTCCTTCCCGTCAGAAATCTCTTCGAGAAAGCATCACGAAATTGAGACGCAGGTGGGCTTCGTTTTATAGATCGTCAACGTCTAATTAAGAAACGAGTGGATTCAAATGGTCTTTTTTTTTCGCCGTCGAAAAAGTCGTTTAAATGCAATCGAGTCAATTTATGTTTGAAACCAACCATGAACCGTTTCTTTGGTTATGGATGAGACGTTTCTCGGATAAAAACTAATTCAAACCCCTAGGACTCGATCGTTAATGCCAAATAACACAAACGCTTATTCTGATTTGCTAACTTAATTTACATTTTCTTTTCAAAATTGCTTTTTAAAGTGTCTTTTATGGAATAGTATTCATTTTGACAATTTTATTTTCTGCCGGCCAAAGTGTTCAACAAGTTTTTCCACATCTAATAGGGCTTGAAGTTTTTTTTCAGAGGAAAACCGTCAAAATTTGGCTCAAACTTCTTATTGCAATCTTAAAATTACTAAATTCATAAAATTATTAAAATTGCAATATTAGCAAAAATCAGAAAAAAAATTTAAAAATCATAAAAAGGTATTGTAATTTTAAAAAATGCGATTTTTTTTCTATCATAAAAATCGTTTAAAAAAAATTGTGTGAGTCCGCCCCAAAAGGGGGTCACTTTCCCAAACAACGTGAATGGCCCAAATTTCTTGCTGCAATCGAAAAAATCACCCCTAAGTTTTACTCTTCTTGACTCTTACCTAAAAGTCATTCATGTAGACTATAATAATTTCCCTTTCAAGAAGTAAAAATGCCCAAAATAAAATCTGAGCCATCGCCCAGACTTTCGGAAAATATCGAATTTATCGGCAACGATTAAATTATGAAAGGAGACTGATTTGTTTTGAAAAGACCAGTAGTTGAGAAAAATCACCGACGGGTTGAAATGCTGTCGGGAATGCGCCGAGCGGCTCCTCTTTATGAAAACCATTTTTGGTTCGGGATTATTCAAGTCTCGAATGTCGATTTGTCAAATCTCTTATTAAGTAATTATCGAGAGACACGTGTTTTGTATTAAGCATGAGCTTTCTTCAAAACAAGTTATCGGGAAAAAAATCATAAGGCCTGTTTATAAAGTTGCTTAATCAAGGTTTCTTTGACTATGAACCTCCCTTGAAGCGATTTGTTACTTCAAATAAAAGAAATCCTTCTTATTTCCCTTTGTTTTTTCAAGGCAGCTAGAGGTACGAACGGCGGCATTACTTAACACCTTAATTCCTCAGGAAAAACGAAGCAAATTACGAAGTAATTCAATCGATTTGAAAAGACAAGAATTTACGAGTGGAGAGATGAAAGAACAAAAGGTGTTTTTAAAGAGAAGAAGTCAACGGATTGTTCAATCGTGTACCGGTGACGATTTATAAGCTTGCTAGAAGGAAAAAAAAGAGAGAGAGAACCTGACCTTTATTCCCTTGTTTACCCGGACGGACAAGGACGTCAGATTAGAGCGCGTCATTGGAAATCCTCAGGGTGTCCGTCCGCAAGGATTTTTCTTAAAAATGAGGCCACCTTTTTTTTGTAAATAGAAAATCAATGCTAAAAGAACTACTTCCTCTTTTTTAAAAGCTGTCTCCGGGGAGCAAAATTAATAATTAATCTCAACAGTAGATTATTGGTGAAAATTAAAAATTAATTAAATATAATATAGCTGCCTACTAGTTTTTCTCATAGTCTAGCCTTTTGGAAATCTCTAAATTGGAAGGCGGCTTCACAAATCACAAATCAGCGATTCTTCACAAATCAGCGGAAGAACGAGTCTTTCGGCGACCGTATTTGGAGGGTGGGGAGTCGACGAAAAACAACTTTTCAGATGATTTTCGGGTGGTTTTTTTGGTATTTTGCCGGAGAACGTTTTTATATCTTTTGTTCTAAAAACCACGTCTTGGGTTTCTGTGCGTTTTGCCTGATATTTCTGCCAAGAGCGGCCTTTTTACCAAATATGAAGTATTTCCTGATTTTTCGGCATAAAAAACGCCTGTTTTATCGGATTTATAGTCATTTTCCTCTTTTTTAATTTTTTAAGACACTCCACGAAGGCACCCGGTCTCCTGCGAGCCCCAGGCTGCTACTCCCTAAATTAATTTTCGTTTTTTCGCCTGATTTTTGATAGTTTACCTTGATGTTTCGACCAAGACCTCGTTTTCCTCAGTTTTTGGGGGGGAAAAAAAATTCTTTTTGGTGTTTTTCCTAAATAAATCACCACTTTTATGAGGATTTTGGTGGTTTACCAGGCGTGTGGGCTTAAATCACTCCCTCAAATAAAATTCCTGATTTCCATTGATTCTTTACACATTTTCATAAATGTTCACACAAAAACAAGCTTGTCAAGAACTTCTCTGACTCATGAATAATGAATGACAAAATACGAAACCCACTGATTGCAATAAAATTCCCAGAAAAAAACGCGTCATATTGCTCGCGAGATAAAATATCGAGAAAAAACCTCGGAAAAGAAGCAAGGTATAAAATTAAGTCATATGAACATGTCAGATTTATGATTTTTCGCCCACCCTTTTTTATCGATCGCCTACCTCAACTAACTCGTCAACATCAATTTATGCCGTTTCTTTTTTTCCCCTTAAAAACTATGAAATCTACCAAGTCTAGTCTTATAAACATGAAGCTTTAAAAACGAACGTCCCTACATTTTTTAAAAATTTATTCCAGTTTTCTTTATTTTCTCACACTATTTAATTTAAAAAAATTAAAATAAAACTAAAATACAGGGTGACAGCACTCCACTGATGCCATTAAAATGTGATAAGCCTTTTGTACTTTACTGGAACCAACCAGTTTAATTGGGATTGAGTGTACCTATTTACTTACGTAAAAAAATTATGCAACAAGAGCGCGTGGCAAAAAAAAAATTATAATCTACATTTTATCTTATAAACGTTTTTAGCAGCCCGGAGAACTCCCCAAATTTCTCCCTACTACATTTTTCGAGAATTTTTTAAATTAGTTATTGCAATACCCTCCATGTCCAATTTTCGGAAGAGGGCTGTTCAGGGCCCCTCTGCGACTTGAAACTTTTTGTTTAAACAATAATTGGAGCAAGTCGGGGGAGAAGGGTTAAAACAAGCGTGTCTCGGAGAGTCGATCGAGCATGAAACAGCTTTTAAAAAGGTACCGAAGGTAATTTCTTATAATTGTCCATTGTTAAAGCTTGTGCTCCATTGTTAATAAGCAGGACGCCTGTGACCGAGGGAGCTTCCTTCGAGTCCCGGACTTTCATTGTTTTATCATTTTGTTGGGAAAGTACTTAGACACGGAAATTTGATCCGGGAAATTTCGTACCGTTGAACTCGTATTCGAATACAATATAAGATATTTCAATGGGCACTTATTTTCGGGAAAAATTTTTTTTTTTTTTTTTTCATTTTTTTAATCTCTCTCAATGCATTCTATTTAAAATAAGAAGACGCCTGAAAATCGGTCAAAATTGATTTATTGGCCAAAAATACGAAGAAAAAGCCTTATGAAAGTTACAAGGTGAAATGCTAAAATAAAATGCTTCGCCGAACTATGCCACCAGAAACGGACATGAATGGCCTTTATTTCTCCCTACTATCCCACTTTAGTCAAAAAGTACCCTTTTTACCAGGTTTTTGGTCGTTTTTCATGGTATGCAGCCAGGAAATAACAGGTTTTTGGTAGTTTTACATGGTATTCAGCCAAGAAACAACAGGTTTTTGGTCGTTTTTCATGGTATGCAGCCAAGAAACAACAGGTTTTTGATAGTTTTCTATGGTATTCAGCCAAGAAACAACAGGTTTTCGGTCGTTTTCCATGGTATTAAGCCAAGAAACAACAGGTTTTTGGTAGCTATATGGTATTCAGCCAAGAAACAACAGATTTTTGACCGTTTTCCATGGTATTGAGCCAAGAAACAACAGGTTTTTAGTCGTTTTCCATGGTATGCAGCCAAGAAACAACAGGTTTTTAGTCGTTTTCCATGGTATTCAGCCAAGAAACAACAGGTTTTTGATAGATTTCCATGGTATTCAGCCAAGAAATAAAAGGTTTTCGGTCGTTTTCCATGGTATTTTCAAGAAACTATAGGTTTTTGGTAGCTTTATATGGTATTCAGCCAAGAAACAACAGGTTTTTGGTCGGTTTCCATGGTATTCAAGCAAGAAACAACAGGTTTTTGATAGATTTCCATGGTATTCAGCCAAGAAATAAAGTTTTTCGGTCGTTTTCCATGGTATTTAGTCAAGAAATCAAAGGTTTTTGGTTGTTTTTACAATATTTTTTCCACGGTATTTCGCCACGTGCCCACGGTATTCAGCCCTTTTTTACTGGAGAAGAAGTACCCGAACAGTTTTCTTTTCAATATTTTTAACTTCTTTTTTAAAATTGTCCAATAGTTAGGCCGCGTAGTAAATAAAAAAATCTTTAGACTGACAGGTCTTGCCATTTTTGCAAACTATGTAGAATTAGTGAAAATCGGACGAACATTTCGACAAACGTTTCTGGGTTTGATGGGTTGACATCAGAAGTGGGATATCTGTTAGCCACGATGATCAAAAGAAAATAAAAATAAAATTAGTGTTTAATAAACAAATATTTATTTATATTATATCCTTTCACTGGATAAGGCACAATATTAACATAAATAATTTATACAAATTAATAATAATACAATATATCCCAAGAAATATACAAAATGTACATAATGGAAGACACCTTGATTGTGTTGTTAAGGCACTTTGTAAAGCTATCAGTCATTTATAAATATTTTTATACATCGAGATCATTAAAATGGAAGCCGTAAATTTGGAATGGAAGCCACTGTGTGACTAGCCGGGCTTCGAAGTTATCACAATTTAAAAAATAAGGGTCAAGTTTGGTCACCAGGGTCTCCACGGTTTTTCGACGAGCTGCGGTTTCCGGACGACGAGCGAAACGGGCTGATTCGTCGTCGCTGGGGAGCGGCGGAGGAGAAGATGGTAAAACGAGGGCGATATGTCCGTTCGCGAGACGTGTCGGGACTAAACGACTGGCTTGGCGATTCTCTCCCTGGGTTCTCCGCACGTGTATCCATACAGAGGGAAAGGTGCTCCAAAAGGCGTTTTTTAACACTTTGGTCCATTCTGGGAAACGTCCGACTTCTGTAAGACATTCACCCCATCCGGCTTTGAATTTGTTCACGACGTTCGGATCCGTCGCTGCCGCCAAAGCTGCCTGATGTCTTTGCATCGTCTCCACATGTTTTACTGTCATTTCTAATATGTCAGCTTTCTCCAACTTTGAATGTCTCGCAGGCTAAACAAAAAAAAATCAATAAAAACATGCCCATCAATTTTTTCTTAAACCAAAAAATCTAAATAACTTACGTCTTTTTTCATGGCGTCTAAAATTAAAGATTTAAGCTCATTTAAACAGTTGTTAATTCTCGCTCTGCGTCTTTTCTCCATAATCGGCTTGTTGCTCTGTAAAAAAACTTGATTAAAAAAATTACGGCGGTGTGCCGAGTCGACACCGTGAAAAAAGAAACGATTTCCTTTACGGAAGTCTGACTTAACAGATCCTCTTCACCGTTTTTCCTTTGAGAACCCATTTCGTGGAGGTTCTCAGACGTCAGAACAATAAAGTTTCAGTGAATAAAAAATAGCATTTTTTAGGGTATCTCATTTTTAAAAATAGTTTATTGTTTTATTACAGATTCAAAATCTAATCTTGACCATTTGACCCAGAAATATAAATAATGGCCTGAAAAAATATTTATAGAGCTCAGCATTCTTTGTTATAAAACAATGCGCTTTTTGTTTTACGTCAGAGAATACGTCAATGACATTTTAATTTTTAAGACGCTAATTTTTATCAACGAAGGATTTTGTGCTCTAGAAAATAAATTTAGATGGTCAAAAATTAGGCCAATTTTCATATTTTTTAAGTTTTTTACAAATAGGTAAATATGTAAGTCTTAGAATCCTGCAAGGCAAGGTCGTGAGTGAAGGTGTTGAAGGTCGTGTGGGGTCAAAAGAGTCGGATGACTCCCCAAGAAATTCCGTAGCGGAGAAGGGAAAAAAATTTTTTTTTAAATTTTTCACTCGATAGGAGATTTTCTGTCTAAAGGAAATCTCTCTCAAAAACAAGATATTTTTATACCCTCCATTTCTGATTTTTGAGAGAGGGTCTTCCAGATCGAAATTTCGAATATTCTTTTTAAAAAAGTTATCACGAAATTATTAGAGTAGGTGAATTTTAATTGTGTCAAGGGCGTGATGGTAAAAGGCCGCCACGCGCCCCGCATGAAGGTGCTAGAACGCGTCAAAAACACGAGGACACTTAGGTCTTCACGCGTCCTTCTTAAAGGACGAAGATAAAAAAAAATAAACAGATTTAATTTTTTGATAAAAAGAAAAGCGGCAGCATTCCGCCTATCAAGCAAAAATTACCCAAAAAACCAGATTTTACCTATTTTCAAGAAGGGAAATAGCTAAAAAGTTTAAAAAAAAAAACTTGAAGCTAATATTCAAGCGAAAAAATAATTTTTTTTTTTTCACATTCGTTGAAATATTGTTATGCAAAAATTATAGGGCTTTTTTGAATGGTGAAGTTATTGTTTTGAATTTGAAAAAATAAATTAAATTTTATAAAATACATACCCTTCTTGTTTCGGAGCGCCTTTGAGGCTGAGGTGGTTCGCTAGTAGTAACCATGACGAAAAACTTATAAAGAAAAAAAAACTAAATTAGGTTTATTTCGTCTCTCCACACAGACACACGCCTCTTCGAAGTACTCGAGTAACTGACGAGAGTAAAAACCGGTCGGGGACTCCGAGGGGGTATGAGCGGCACACGAACGCTCCCTTCTCCCGTCCCGTTTTTTTATTTTTCTTCCTCTTCTAATTTTTTCGGGAGAGGTGGTGGGCGCTTGTCGGAGATTTGAGCTCTGGAGGGGGCCAAGAGCGCGTGGCAGGTCGGAGTCGCACTTACCGGCCGGTGGTAGGGAGAAAAACTCTCGCGTATGTACCGTTTCACACGCTTCCAGGCACACTTATGCCCTCAGAAACACGACTTCTCACTTCACTCAAATCAAACTTACCAATCCATGTAGAACTTCCTCAATGTTTTCAATCTCCCATTTAAGAAAGAAAATACACAGTTTAAACTTATGAATTAATTTAGTTATAAAATTATAATTTTAAATTATTAATTGGGTGTCATTATTTTTTTGGTCCTCATCAACTTTTATGGCTCTCCTAGTTAATTTTTTGAACAAAAAATGAAGCTTTAAAAACAAAATGTTCCATTTAAAAAATTACTCAATTTCCTCTTCATAATATTCTAGTATCGTTAATTAATTAAATAAATTAAAAATGATAGCTTTGTTTCCTACAGTTACCAAGTTGTTTCGACCTCCTGGAGCATGCGCAGGACGATTCGGCCGTCAAATCCGACATCATTTGACGACAAATGTTCAAATGACGTCAGTTTTAAGAGAAAATAGTTCTGCGCAAGGTCCAGGATTTCGAAACTAATTAGGAACGGTATTTTTACCTAAAGAATGGGAAAACCTCCAAAAATCCAGAAATGAAAGGCCAATTTTTGTCCGAAAAACTCTGTAAAAAATGTCCTTTGAATTTTGGTCGAAATAGGTTGCTTGGTGGCCAACAATACGAGAAAGAGGCTGAAAAATTTTGTGAATTAGGTATTTTCTTAGGGGATAATAGAGAATAAATGAGCGAAAAGCGAGGAAATCGTGGAAAAAAAAAAAAATAAATAAACAAATTAAAGATGAAATTGTGAATTTAGCCAAAAAAAACCCAAACAAGACGAGCAGAGCATGGTGATTATAGTTTCTTGGAAAATAAACCTGAAAAAAAAAACGTAATTTTTAAAAATTTTCCTCGCTCTTCCATCCAAAAAACGCGAATATTTGGCGTTTTTCCCCCTCGCCAAAAACGACCGTTTTTACCAGACTTCCGGGATTTGTTTGGGGTATAAATTGTTTGTTTGTTAACGATAAAAAATTATAGATTACGTTTTTACACGTGATGAATCCTCTAAAATAATCTCTTTCTTTTTCCTTCCTCTTTTTTGAAATTATATTTTACTTCAACGTGACAAAGGTAAACACCCGCACAAAATTCTTTTTCCTGTTTACTTTACGTGGATTATTTTTCGCTTAATTTTGGATAAAAAAGATGTTTTTTTTTCTTATTTAATTTCCTGTTTTTAGTATTTTTTTAAGCGCCCACTTTAACAATGGGGGATTCAAGGACGAAAAATTGAAAATAGTAGCTCAGAAAAAATATGAAATACATAATCTTAGTAGGAAGTTTAAAAAAAGGGGTTGAAAAGTGAAACATCGTTTACACAGACGGGATTTTTTTTTTTACCTCGAACGAAAGGAAACGAACGGATTCTTTTCCCCGTTAATGTCACTTCCTTTACTTTCAATATTGAAAGGGAGAACGGTATTAGATCACCTGTTCATGCTACTGCACCCATCTGGTTTTTTACCCCTATTGTGATTCAAGAGGGATGATTTTTTAAAAAATGAGGACCAAATCACTTCCTCCCAACTGCTTTCCTGTGATTTAAACTGTGAGAGAGAAAGAAAAAAAAGTTGAAGAGGAAAAAAACCAAACAATGAAGATAACAAAAATAATTAATCATAATTATAACGTTTTTAGGTCATTATTTTTGTCCATCGTATGGCAAAATATTTTTATACTTCTAAATCATTAATTTTTGAAGAACTTTTAAAACAATTTGGGGTTAAATTCCAGTTTGAGGAATTAATAAAATCGCCCTCGTTAGTTTAGTTCACCGACTAAAGAAAATTTGGTGAAAATCGGTTGAAAACTTTGGCCGTTCAGCGTTCCGGAAAAAATGCTACGGCCGGCCGAAACCACAGACAAAGTTGAGATCGGTAAAGATCAATATGCGATTTGACCCTCCGGGGTCTGGAAGACCCTTCCCCAAAAACCCGACGTGGAGGGTATCACAATAACTTCTTTAACAAAGTTAAAAGTTTAAGTGGAGGCAGGTTAAAAAATAGGCCACTAAAATCTTAATTTTTGAAATTAAAAAAAATTTTTTTTGCCTATTTTTGGCCAAAAAAAAAAAAAAGTTTAGAAAAAATTTTTGCCCCTAAAATTAGTTTCCTCTATTTGAGCAGTGCAAATGCCCCCCCCCCCCCCAACCGACGTAAAATGTCTGCTTTAGGGTAAAAAATACTTGAAAAACCTCCCTTAAATCGAGGATTTTCTTAAATTAAGAGAACAGTTGGCCACCTAATTACTGATATAAAAAAATTACATTCGCCACCAAGGCGAATGCGACACCATTTTATGTCACGTAAAAGGTACAGAATTAATTCAAGGATCGTCTTCGCCTTATAAAACCAAAATAGCCGTTTCATATTCTGACACAATGCTTTCTGCTATCTTGTTCACTCTATTAATTTCTTCCATTCTTTCCGCTGGAAATGCCGTGGACGAAAGGTCCCAAAAGGGGACCATCGTATTTCAAAACCATCAGCAAGTCAACAATCAGGTCGCCATCGGTTTCAACCAAAATAACTCACAAACGAACAAAGGAAAGCTTCAAATTCAACCGGAAAACCAACCTTTTGTGACACCTTTCTCGTATTTCTACAACGGAAAAATTATATTTGTTTAATTTTACCCTATAAAATGTAAATTGTTTATCTAAAACTACAATGTTTCTATGTCATTTATTTAAAAAAATACAACAAAATAAAAAAACATATTTTTGGTTTTTTTCCAAAGACCATAATCCTTCAGATAAACATGTTTGTTCCTTTTTTTATGTTATCTTCAGTCCTTTATAGATTTTTTTTTTCTATTATTGTTTACGGGCAGAATATTCGATGACCTTTCCTTAGGGACGTTTGAAGCCTTTAGATTTAGTACAGGAAACTTTCCATTGATATTTCTTATCGAGACCGGATCCTATGAAACGTGAAGAAAGAGATGTTTTATTATCGCCGAAAAAATAATTACAATTTTTATTTTTTACAACCTACGTTTGAGGATTATTTGAAAACTAGGGTTCCCCTTTAACTTCCTCAAAGAAAAGTTAATGAGATACCCTCCATTTTTCTGGTAATGGGTTTTCCGGACCTCATGGAGGAAAACTGAAAGTTTTTTTTATCGATCATGAGTTTGTCTGTAGTACCGTCCGTCCGTCAGTAGCATTTTTTCCGGAATAGGTACCGCACGTCCGCAATTTTCATCAAAAATCCTTCAAAATATTTTTTTAATGATAAAATAGCCGCCAAGCAAAGAAATAATTAAATCACGCCATGATTTTTTGATTAATTAAAACGTAAAGGCTAAAAATGATGCAATTTAAATAAAATTTCGTCATTAAATTTTTGCAGGAAAAAATTATGAACCTTGAACTTTATAGCGAGAGCCTCATAATCAAAATATTAATGCTTTTTATGATAAAAATATAACCTACGTTTTTTTCGCATGCATTTTATTTTTATTGCTATTTTTTTTACCTTTTTTATGAGAAATAATTAATTGATTAAAACATGGAATGGGGTGATCAGTTCGATTGTCTGAAGATAAAAATAAGGGTCATTTGAAATTACATGGTTTATCTTTTTCACTTGAAATATCAAAAACGGTGATATTGATAAATTGTTTTGTTTCAGAAGTTTCTCAATGAGATGATACTGTATTACCCTCTATGAATAGTTTATTGGGGGAGAGTTCCGCCAATGAGAGCCCTCCGTTCGAAGGCTTCATAAGATAAGGTGCCTCAGTACCTTGAAAGAATAAAAAACGGGGGAAATCTAAAGGAACGGATCACTTCAAGGGAGCGAAATACAGCCAAGGAAGGATTTTTAAGGTTGAGAAAAGGATTCCTTAAAGGACTTTTATAAATTCGGCCAATAGCTTCTTGTAATATTAAAACTTCTGACTAATAATGTTCTTAAAGGAAAGGGGGACGTCTGGGTTGAAGAATGTCTGAAGCCCGTCCTGGCTAATGGCCAGCGCTATTTGTCATTGTTCGTGGTTTCAAAAAGTGACTGATTTGAGCTGCCCAAAGCCATAGCACCTGCCTCTTTTTTTCAGGTAAAACTTTTAACCTTGATAAATAAGAAAAAAAAAAAAGCTGCTTTATTTTTCACACCTAAAAAGTATTGGTCTAGAGCTGGCCCTGAAGGGAGCTTTTACTTTTTTTTTCCCTTTACGCATTAAGGTGGACAAAATTTTAGTCCTCGCCAACCAGGCGAAATGAAACATGCGTGAAAAACCCATGTTTTCCTCGTGTCAATTTTTTTTTTCTTCAAAATAAATTCCATTAGATATGAGGAGTATTTTCTTAAAATTTTGTGATGATACGACAAATATTAAGGCCTTAGCTTACATATAAACCCCCTCTCCTGCAAACCGCCCATGGAGGGTAGTACAATAACTTTTCTTCGAGAAAGATCTCTAAAAATAGAAATTACCCAGAAATAAAAAAAAAAAATTATTTTTTTCCGTAATATTCATTCAAAAAATCACACGATCCTTCCATCTGACGCAAATCAAACACCTGGTTCACTTTCCCACCTGTTACACGGCGGCACTGTTACTTTTCATAAAAATGTATTTAAAAAAACCCTTTCGTTTTTCATTGTTGGATCTTTTTGTATAAAATCCTTCTGTGTAGATTTTTTTTTATTCAGGACCGCCTGGCCCCAATCATGTTGAAAAAAAATTTTTTTTCCTGTTGTTCACGGTCGCAGTCAAAACACCGTATGGTACGGTTGTGTGGTTGGCTTTTGTCTTAAGGATTTTTTTTACGGCCATACTTAAAATCTCGCTGATGAAAAATGGCTGAAAAAATAAGAAAATAAAAAAAAATGACTCGTTTTACGGGGCTTTGCATCCTTTCCCTAGATTATACGGTCTTTCGGCACCACAGACAACCTTATGGTACAGATCACTTTCATCTTCGGGGTCTGGAAGACCCTTATCCAGAGAACGTGCCAATGAGGGTATCACAATCTGTCAAAAACGCCCAAATCACCCTGAATTCACCTGAAAGGAAATTCTCTTTTTGAATTATCTTCGGCTTTAAACCCCGGATTTGTTTTCTTCTGGGCTTTAAAATAAATTAAAATCATTTATCAAATCAGGATTAAAAGCCATTCCTGTTCATTTGTTAGCTAAAAGGTCGTTTCATTCGAAATTGATTAGCTCTTTTAATATGGTATAAAGCCTGAATCGGGCTAACGACTATAATTTTTTTTAACTCAATGAAAATTTAATTAATCCCTATCCATAAATGGGTTATCTCCTTCGCTTGATTATTGTTTATTTTAGTTTCAGAGTAGTTTTTCGGTATTCGGACGATTTATGTTGAGATCAATAGATAATTAAAAATTAGGATCTTTCAACACTCGGAAGTACGAACAAACAAAAATTCGTAACTCCAAAACCGCTCACTTTAGCAAGATTATGTGCTAATAGCTTTTTGTAGAAAATGTAATTTTGATCATTTTTGTACTTATTATTCTTTGCGCTAAACCTTATAGTTATCGAGATTTTTGATCCGTTTTCAAGAAATCTTCAAATCTAGGCACATAAAAAGCGTGACACCCCATATTTCAGCAGATATAACATTTTTGGCGATCTAAAAATTTTTTTTTGTACTAATTGAACCTAATTTCACCGTAGTTTGATTTTGTCCAAAGGTATAATTAGTTGGGTCAAGTCAAATAGAACCCCGGAGCGAAGAAGTGAAGTATTGGAATTATTATAAATCGAAATGAGTTAAGAGTCAGGAAGGCGTTCTTCTGATAAATGTTATGTAAATCAGTTCACAAGCAGGTATCGTCCTTTTTATTTTAATGCCGTATATCCTCAGGTAAAAATAGAGGGTGGCTCTTCCAAAACCGTTTCTTTTTTTTTTATTATCATTCTGTTTGTAATTCTTTGACTATTTTCATATCGTTACATCTTCCTGGACTTGCTTCATGAATACTAATCGAATGTTAGAAGCTATTTTTATTTTCTAAATAATCTGAACTGTTGTACATAAAAAAACCATAATTAGTGAGCAAAGACATTTTCCTCCTGGGCTTGAAGTATTTGAACAAAAGTGAGTTTTTCTGGGAGAAGACAAAGTTGAACATTGAAAGCTTTAAAACTACCTGTTAAACTATTTTATCCATCAATCATATTCATAAGAATCCATAATCAAACAGTCTACTGTTCCATATTTTTTCTTGACTAATGATTCGAGTTTTTTTTCGCTCCTTTCAATTTGATGCGTCGAAAGTTAAGTTGATAGACTTAAAACTCGTTTTTTAAAAACAATTTATTGGTTGTACACACGATTAGTTACAGATTTCGAATGACAATGTTTATAGGAAAGGAGTGGTATTTATATTGTTTTATTGCTGGCTCAGCAGATTGATGCATATAACTCTTCCCTCCTTAAGAGAGAAGCTGTCCTCAGCTTCAGATACCATGTTCCAGGCGAGCAGGGGTGGTGGCTAGCTCGAGGGATGCAGATGGTGCTAAAGTTGCCTCGGCGGTGTTTACTTGGTTTGAGTCAGGATACCTGTTTTTATTACATAGCATACCCACTTTCCTTTTAAATAGTGTTGTACAAAAAATAAATAATAATCCCATTACAAATAGACTTAAGATTACGACATAATAATTATAAAAGGGGTTAATATATGGTATATCTGTAATACCCTCTAAAGGCTTAACGTTAATATTTGCAAAATGTATTTGCTCAAAGGTTAGTTTGGTATGAAGTTTATTATTTGGGGCCTCAGATGGCAATAAAATGTCACTTTCCCAATAAGTGAGAGGCTTAGGGTAGTCAGCTAAATTTTCTGCGTTACTAAGAGACAAAAGTTGGGTTCCTTTGGGATGTATGGGAACCTTTTTGTCATTAAAAAGGATGGAGGTATTGTTAATGTTATATATAAGATATTGGTTAATTACGTACACATATTTTATAAAGGGGTTAACACTGCTTAAAACTAAGAGGTTACAATCTTGTAATTCCTTATTGCCTAATATTTGATTAATACATCTATTTTCTACGGCTTTTGTGTTTTTACAAAAGTAATTGTTATTTATTTGAATACATTCACCTGTGAACAATCCGCCATACCTAAGTATGATTGAGGGGTGTTCATTGATAGTGATAATTTCGTTATTTTTATTAATGGGGTAGGATAGTAGGAAAAAGGTTTCGTATTTGGGAGAGCTTAAGGGTATTTGAACCAAATATGAAATGAAGTCACCATGTAGAGAGCATATTACTTTACTTGTCTGCCATAAAATCATTGGGTCTTTGGAAATAAAGGTCACGTTAGATTTTCGCGTTATACTGCTCAACTCTTCATATGACAATATACTTGAATGAACTATACCCATTTTGCAGAACTCTAGACTGGTGTCAATATCGTTTATTTTGTTATATAAAAGCATTAAAGAACTAGTCAAAAAGGAATACTGTTGATTAAGTTCGATTGTGCTCGTTTCATTTGAGAAATTTTCAAAAATTTCGACAATCTTCTTGTTATTAGCGCGAATGATTCTCATATCGTTATTGAATTCACCTATCAAGTTTTTATTGACCGAAAGTTGGTTCTCTACGTCGTGTTCTAAGCGATATTCGTTAATCTGGACTTTTTGGAGGATTTCGTCATACTTGCTTTTGTCATTTGCGTCCATGTTGCCCGTGATCCAGTTTATGGCGGTTCCTAGTCCATTAATAAGTCCACGTCTTCTCCTATGTATACTAGTCTGGATTCCATTCGTTTGAATATGTTGGAGTTTCGTTCTGGTGTACTTCAAATGTAATCTCAAAAGGTTAATACGTGTCTTGTCAGGAATAATTTTCATGAACTGGTAGATGGTGTGTTCGATGTTATTAAGCTCCGTTAGCAGATTTTTTGTGTTGATATTATGCATATAAGTGTACGTTTTATTGATAACGTAGGAATCTTGGATCCTAATAGGGGCAATGCCTGAGGTTTTAGTAAGGTCTGTCATCTTATATGTCAGTACTACTGGGGCCAGCATTATCATGAGAAGTATCATTTTGTCCTGAAACAGAGGATTCTTGGTTAGTACTAATTTCTTTTCTTGGTCTTTTAACTCGATTCGGATGAACTTTAAACGGACTCCTTTTGCTATTTGAGGGATAGCTGCCTAGTTTCTGGTCTTTATTATAGGATATTTTCATAAACTTGGGTTTGTTCTTTTTATTAAACGTCGTTTTGATGAAGGCTGTCGTGGGAATTTCAACGTTACTTTCGCGGTCATTATTTAATTGTTCTGTTCGTTTGGCTTTTTCACTGTCAATTTTTGTTTTGACTAGGTTATGCACTAATTTAAGTTTTTCTAGATAATTATTCGTTCTTTCTTCTGTTATGAGAGTTTCTGATACATCGTTTACATATGGGCTTTTGGAGATTCCAAACGTTATTTCCATTGGAGTTAATTTAAGGTTTGCGTTTAAGGTGTTGTTAAAAGCTATAATGGCTAACTTCATGATTTCTTCCGTGTTATTGTTTTTTGTTTGGAGTTGAATGGCATTTAAAATTTCTATTAATGTCGAGTGGGCCCTTTCGAGGAGTCCTTGAGAATCTGGATGACCCGGCGAAATATAATATGCTTCAATGCCGTATAATTTTAAGAAGTCTTTCAACCCGGCATTATTAAATTCATGTCCGTTATCCATTTGTACAATGTTCGGAATGGGAAACAGGGAAAAGTAATTAAATAGGCATCCTTGAATCTCGATTTGGTTAAGACTTTTTAAGGGGTAAGCCATTAATTTTTTTGAAAAACAATCGATTATTGTCAAGAATTTACATTTATCGTATTGAAAGCAATCGAGCTGTAATTTTTGAAATGGTTTTTCAGGGGTTGGAGGAATCTGATAATTTATGCGTATGGGGTTTCTTTCGTACTTTGTTTTTAAACATATTTGGCAGTTATTAATATAATCAGTTATGTCCCTTAGCATGGAAGGCCAATAATGTTTCCTACGAATTTGATTATAGCTTTCGTTAATGCCTCTATGGTATGTTTTTCCCGTGTGGTAATTAGCTATCACTTGTTTTTGTTCGTGTGTGTCGGTTATATCTAGATTTAATTTTTTATATCGTTTTATTTTGATCGTGCTGAATTTTTGTACTATCAATTCCTTAAAATATTCAAAAAAAAGGTCATACTCTTCGGCCAAGATGCCCTCCTGAGAACAAAGGACACCATATGTGGTGTTAGGTTTTAGGTATTCTACACATGTTTGAATTAATGAGTCTGTTTCGGTAGCGTTAGAGAAATAGATGGTGATTCTGGTTTTTCCAAAAATTTTCGATACGGTGGGGGCTTTAGTTCCTCTTTCAAATATAATTTGGTTTGGTTCGATATTAAGAATCTTATCGTCATCTACTATTGTTACCTGTTGAGTGGAGCTTTCTTGGGAATGAATAGTTGCGAGTGATTCTGTGTCGTCATTAGTATCGTTAGCGTCCTGAGGTCGGTAAGTGCTGAGAAGTTCGTCTATCACTTGTTGTGGGTCAAAATCGAAGTCGTCAGGGTTAAGTGGCTGTGTGGAAAGGTCCAAGCTTTCTTCTGATTTGTCGCTTACGCTTATCGCATTCACCGGGTGATCTGTCACTCTCGATAGTGCGTCAGCTACAAAGTTTGTTTTTCCTTGTACGTATTTGATCTCAAAATCAAACTCGTCAAGCGTTAATTTCCAGCGAATCAATTTCGAATTCGGTTCCTTTAGGCTGTGTAGCCACTGCAGAGGCTTGTGGTCAGTCTGTATAAGGAATTTCCGTCCGTACAGGTACGGTCTGAAATGTTTGCAAGCCCAAACGATTGCAAGGAGTTCCTTTTCAATTACGGACAGATTGACTTCGTGTTTATTGAGAGTCCTAGAGGCATAGGATATCGGCAGGTCTTTTCCGTCAAAATTTTGTGACAGTACCGCACCAACAGCGTAGTTGGAAGCGTCTGTTGTTAATATAAATTGTTTTGAATAGTCAGGGAGTCGTAAGATTGGGCTGTTTTGTAAAAGCAGTTTCAGCGTTTCGCATGCCTCTTTGAATTGTTTATTTTCGGGGTCAATCTTAGCATCATTTTTTAATGCTGACGTGATTGGTTTTGCTATTTTCGCGTAGTCCTTAATCATTTTTCTATAATAGCCGGTTAAACCTAAAAAGGCTTTGATTTGTTTTGATGTTTTTGGTATTGGAAAGTTTCTTATCGCTTCTAATTTTGCGGGGTTAGGCCTAATTCCTTGTTCGGAAATAATATGACCTAAGTACAAGAGTTCGCGTTTGAAAAACTCTGTCTTGTCCAACTGGATCTTAAGATTAAATTCTTTGAGCTGTTTGAATACTGATTTTAGGTGTTTTAGGTGTTCTTCCAGGTTATCGGAAAAGATGATTATGTCGTCCATATATACTAGGACATTTGGCATTCTAGAAAAGATCATATTCATTGCTCTTTGGAAGGTAGCAGGGGCATTTTTTAGTCCGAAAGGCATTCTTAAAAACTCGAAGTGCCCTTCTTCAGTACTAAAGGCTGTTTTCGAGATCGATTCTGGGTCCATCTCGATTTGATGGAATCCTGAGACGAGGTCGAGTGCACTAAAATAGGTTGCTCTTCCTATTTTTCCGAAAAGATCTTCAATATTCGGCAAGGGGAACTTATCGTCTACCGTTTTTTCGTTTAGTTTCCGATAGTCTATTACCATTCGAATTTTCCTGATTCCGGAGGCGTCGGGTTTTTTCGGGACGACCCAAATAGGGGAGTTGTAAGGCGAATTAGAGTGTTGGATGATTTTATTTTCCAATAGTTTATCAATTTCAATTTGGACGTCTTTCCTAAAAACTTGGGGATATCGATAATTTCTTGAGTAAACGGGGGTTTCGTCGGTTGTTTTTATTTTATGTTTTACTAATTTGGTGCAACTTAGTCTGTCTTTTTCTCGTTTAATGATCTCAGGGTATTGGCGTAAAAGGTTGATAATTTCATCCCTCTTTCTTCTATCATATGTTCGGTCCTTAAGAGATGCGGGATTTCGTCAATCGTTTTTTCTTTGTCTTCGGGACTCATGGTCACGGTTTTGTCAGTTATCTCTTTTACTTCTTCTATTTCCATTGGCTCGGGACTAATGGTCATAAGCTCGTTAGAAAATATTAGACATTTACATTTATTGTTTTCTATATTTACTACTCCCTCTTGGATGCTGTAACAAGGTTTCTTAACTTCCTTGATTAATCCTGTTTTTAAGTCGGGAATTGACCTGACTGGGACTTCAATCAAGTTGAAACCTGGTTTTAGTTTTAATTTTTTCTCTTCTATCATGAAAAGGAGTGGTTTGTTTCCATTTTCGTATTTTAATATCTTATTTTTAAAATCTATGCTAGCTTTCAATACGCCTAACGTTTCGTGACCTAGTAGTATATCATATTTAGGAGAGAAATCAAAAATGTACATTTTTAGGGTTTCTTTTTGGTTGGTTTCCGACTGGTGGGGGTTGTTGCTGAAACGCGGGGCGAAAGAAAGGTCTTGGTTGGGAATAGAACGGGCGCGTCTGAAAGAAGGACGGGCGCGGCCGAAAGGTTTGAGGATTTGGGGGTTGCGTTTGTTTAGGTGGAATGAAATTTGGGATCTTGTATCGGGGAATAAAGACGTTTTGTTTGTCTTAAAAAAACTTAGGTATAACGGAAGACTCACTCACAGGTTTCGGTGGAGCTGGGATGTCTTCCGGGTCTTCTTCGTCTGTGGATGATGATGGCGGGTTACGACGGGATGTCCAGTTGTTCCGGTCCAGTGTGCAGCGAAGTCCTCACTCAACGAATTTCTTCAAAGGTTGAGTCGTTTTGATCTTCTCCTTTTTTAAATAATCGCGACGAGTTAAATGAACGCTTCGCTGATTATGGAGGTCGATTTGACTAAGTCCTTTGGTTCTTGCTTTCTTCAGATAAAGAGTGAAACTCAAAGCTCAAAACGGTTGGGATACTTGATCACTTCCGAGTTAAGTTTTCTGAAGTCCTGTTCGCGGGCGCCAGTTAAGTTGATAGACTTAAAAACTCGTTTTTTAAAAACAATTTATTGGTTGTACACACGATTAGTTACAGATTTCGAATGACAATGTTTATAGGAAAGGAGTGGTATTTATATTGTTTTATTGCTGGCTCAGCAGATTGATGCATATAACTGAAGACTTGAGGACGATCAATTTTCATATCGCTTTTCAAAGTCGCTCATTACTCCACGTCAAGTCGGCTAACTAGATTACACACTTACCCTTTTTAATCCTCTATGTAAATCATATTCTCGATTATAATGTGGCAATTATAAAATTACACCTCCCGCATAGGATCTCGTAAATTCTTGGCTGTCCGCAGACCAGAAATCGATACCCATTAATCATGGAACGTTTTTCGAGAAAAACATGTCTTGAATAGTTTCGAACGTTTTTGTCCTCCTTGTTATTAAATTATTAAAATACCTGTTGTCACGGTTATTATTTTAATACGATGCTAATCGAATTTTGTTATTCACGAGGTTGTAGCCTCGAGAAATTATTTTGACATTTTATATTTATCAAACTCACTTATGTCAGACAAAGAAGCTGGAGGAAATTATTTTTCGGACCTCTAAGATTTTTTACCTAAGATTGCGAATAACAAAAATCGTTTTTTTGAAAGTTCAAAGTTTCTGCTGGTCGAATAGAGTCCATACCAGGCTCATTTTACTGGTGACAGGACTTAGAAACTTTTCCAAGTCGTCCGGATCCGACATCTAGAATAATTTCTTCAAAAATTAAGCTCTTATTCTGCCAAATTTTATCCGAATTCAATTTTGAAAAGCGATTGCTTTTATTTAAAGCAACCCAAATGGCCTTAGGGTGCCAAATTTTATTAAATTCGAGATATCTTGAATATTAAGTCTGTCTAAAATTTAGTTTTGCGAAGCAATTAGGTTCGCCTCTGTTTTTTTTCTTGATTTGCACAGTGGTACACCCTCAAAAAAGAAAAAATATATTTCAGTTTTAATTGAAATCGGTCGGGGGTTTCAGAGTAGAAGGTTCTTTGTTTTATTCATACGGAATTTGATAAATGGAGCTCATTACTTCCTTCTAATGCGTAATGGTATAGATTACACCCCTTCGCCCGTCATTATCATATCGGTGTCGAAGAAGGGACCGGGAGTCTGTTTGTTGTTTCCTTAGGAGGTCCTCACAGCACGAATCCTTGTTAAAGAAACGCTCGTACTGAAAATAAATAATTCATATACACATAGAAAATTTAACAATTTCTCACATTTTATTATTTATTTTTTAATTTGCCAATATTGGACCTCCCGCCGAACTTACGAAAAGACCTCCCGTAACGACTTTACCTGCTTTGCTCAGGTAAAATCGTAACGGATAAGATCTGGACGATATAAATTTCGACGATTCTGGGATTTATTTCATTTTTATTAAAGCAGATGTTCGCTTTGCGGCGTGAAAGATATTTAAGGACATTGTTTTTATTAGGGCTGAAAAACCCATTTTTTAAATGTTGATTTATAAGATATCTGAGGTATTATAATTATTATTTTTATTATCCTGTCAAAAGGAACTAAAATTGTTCAAGGACATAAAAGACTTTTTGAATTAGTCACGTTTCTGTACGTAAAAAAACCTGTGTTTTAGAGCCGTAAAAGGGGGGTTTTTGGTGTCGTAAAAGTGTCGTATTAATCGCCTCTAATAAAATAAAAGTTTTGATTTTTTTCTTTTTCAACATGACGCTTTATTCTTTTAAATATCCGGCTTAGTGGTTATTTTCTTTTTAAGAAAGGTCAGCTGAAAGCTGTCAGCATTGTCCGGCGACGGCTTAAAGTCCCTCTTTTGGCCACGACAATGTGTGCCAGGCCACCGGCTAAAAGTCGCTTAGCCACAATAGAGGACCTCCGAGGAAGACAAGGTGGAGAGAAGAAGGGAAATATTTTGAAAGTGAATCCGTTTTTAAAGTTATGCATGAGGTTTTATCGAGCCAACCCACAGGTGGAGATGCATCAGGTGGGATACCCCTTTTGGTGGTTTACCAACGGGGGAAAAAATTGTTTTTTGTCTATTTTTTGGAAATGTTTGCCGTCGAGACCTTACTTTTTGACCGATTTGAGCCTTGAGCTTGGCGGAAAATCGGTTCGTTTTTTATGGTAGGCGCAAAATTTATAACTTTCTACTCAAGTCTCTAAAAGCTCTAGTTGTCGAGATATTCGAAGTTATAATAGGATTTTCATGCTTTTTTGCCAACAGATGAAGTTTCTCAAGAACGGATAGCCGGATCTTGATGAAATGAAATTTATTTAGATAGGTCATAGATAGAAAAACAAATTTTCACTTTCTTGATGATTCCCTAAAGCCTGTAGTTTCAGAGGTATTTGATAATTTAGCAGGGTTTTAATATTCTTTTCTGCTAGGGAGTTCAATTGAGGCGCTCCGGGTACGAAGGGCGAACTCGACATCGGACAAATTTTTTTAACTTCCTTAAAGAAGTTATTGTGATACCCTCGACGTCGGGTTTTTGGGGATGGGTCTTCCAGTTTTTTTTTTTTTTTTCATTTTCAGATTCTAGACCTCTTGGTGAATACACCCATATAATTTTTATGTTGAGTTCGCCATTTTTTCCCCTTTAAATACGTAAAACCGAAACTTTAAAATGCGAACATCTCGAAACTACGTTTTGTCGAGTTCGCCCTTCGTACCCGGAGCGCCTCAATTTTTTTTTACCGGGGTTTGAGTTGTTTTCATCAACTTTTTGGTGTGGAAACCCGGGTGTTCATCGGTTTTTGAGCTATCTGCACCCAATTATAACGGGTGCTGGAGCGTTTAACACCATTTAAAACGGCTTGATTGTTAGGTGTGTAAAAACACCCGTTTTATCGGGCCACATTTTTTTGGGTCGTTTTTCTCGATATTTTGGCCAAGTTTTCGGAACTTTCTCCACTGTCTTTTGCCATTAGCCATATGCCAGAAAAGCCATCTATGTAATACCTTCTAATATAATTTAATGAAATAAAATTTAATGAAGATAAGAACCTTTATGAGTGTTCGTGTTTTTATATTCTCAATCTTTAATTTGCACGTCGATCATGAGTCAGAGAAACGTGTGTCCTCGTGCCGCTTACCGTTTAACCTTAAAAACAAAACGTACGATATCTACCCTTAAAAAAGCTTATATATGTAGAAAAACACGTTTGTAATTTATTTCAAAGCTCTTACGTCATTTTTACACGTGTTTAAACATTTGGAGAACGGTTTTCTTTGATTGACCGGAAAAGGGTCGCGTGGGAGGAAGGACGTAAACCACGTGGTGGGCATTTTTCAGGCACTCCTACAAGGAAAAAAAAAGAGCCCCTGGAAATGAGACAATAGGGACTTTCCGTTGACGATTTACAACTTTTCTTCATTTTTGGCTGGTAAATACTCGAGAAGGGGCGTATGATTTACTGCGATGTCCCTAGGACGTTTTGTGAAGGCGGAGACTTTTACGACAAGCAGTATAAACACTTTGTCGGCGATGGCCGTTACAAGAAGTTGTAAAACCTTTTTAAACGGGAGGTCTCAACTTCCTCTAACTATTCTCACTTCAACAGAAAACTTGATTACACTTTAAAAGAAGCTCTCCCCGACTAGAAAGAAGGAACCCTAGCAAAGAATTTCCCCCTATCAATTCTGCTTAACGTAATGGCCGGTTATAAACGTTCCATATTTATCAAGGTTTCCTTGAAAATCATTCCTTGACGTAGAAAATATAAAAAAAACTTTATACAGACAGATTTCCGCAATTTTTCTGAATTTTGAAAATAATGGAGTAAGGAGGATCCTCTCCCAAAACTGAACGAGGAGGGTATTACAATAGCGTCTCTTTGAGAGAGTCGAAGAAAAAAATAGAGACAAAGTTATTCCTTTGTTCGCATAGCTGAAGAAACAAAAAAAGTGATTCTTTCTGGTTTTTTGTTTCTTTTATATCAGAGACCACCCAGAGAAACCAATTTCTATCCTCTTCTTTGAGGGAGTCGCCTTTCACTAAATCAAACGGCACCACCACCCCCTCTGCCCATTTAAGCCTCACGTAATTGATTCATCCGAAAAACTCGTGGTAATGACTAGGTCGGACAAGCGTCATAATTGCCGATCACCCGGGATCTTCTTGATTGGAATTCATCGAAAAAGCCCATGTTCTAATTTAATTAAAACCCGTTTAAGCATTTCTACCCTGAAAAAACAATAATTAAAAATTAATAACGAAATATTCGAAAGTAAGGTATAAATTTGAAGACTATTAGCATAAAGATGTCTTTTGCAAGGTATATCCATTACAGGGGGCTGCATTCTTAAGTAACCAGCGCCTTAATGCAGTCCGGATTAGATTGGGTCAGAATTAGTCCGCCTGACGAGATAATTAAGGTTGCATTTTTCGAAATCCGGTATTTTTAAGTAAAATGCATTTTAATTTAGCGAAAAGAGAAAGAGGAAAAAAAGGTGTCTGTGTGTGGCCCGGGCACGCGTTTCTATTTCGATTCTCCCGTGAAATGGAAACCGAACGGAGGATAAATAATCCGATTCAGAGCCGTGACGAATCCGGATGTCACGCCGTTCTTCAACGCTGGATTTTTTTTTCCAACTTAGATTCCTCATGGAGTTTTAAGTCTGGCAGTTTAAACTAAGGTGCTACGGAGCTTATTCAGACGATAAGTTTCTCCGAAGAGTTAAATATCATTACTGGCCAGGAAATCCCCATTTTCCCCTTGTTTTCTTGGTATTTAGGGCTTTTCTCACGTGTTTTTTAAGGAATATCAAGTTTTGCGTGTGGGCTAGCCTTTACTCAGTTTTGCAGCCAAGAAACACCCTTTCCACCGTTTTTATCGAGTGTATACGTGTAGACATAATGCGGTTCGCCATGATGCATTTGACCATAAAATAGCAGAAACCGCGAGTTACCGTTCACCATAAAAAAATCTGCAACCTAACATAAAGAAAATAGTCGTAAAACGTTCACCATAATGCATTTGAACATAATACATCTCACCATAAAGAAGAGATTTAACACTTGTCGTTTCATCATAACGCAGTTAAACATAAAGGAAATTATCATTTCAAAGAACTTGATGTTTCGCCATAAAACTGCTTCTGTCGTTTGGGCATAATATATCTCACCATACACTAGGGACAGCAAAAGAGCAAGGCTATTTTCGCCGTTTAAAACGCGATTGTGGCGAAACGAAAAATACCTTAAAACTTGACAGTTCACCATAATGCAATTGGCACATCCTTGCGAGATGATAAAAATTGACCCCCTTGTTTCATAAAACGAGCTGATCCCATTGGCTGCCTGCTTGCTATGTCAAGTTTATGGTGAGATGCGTTATGTTGATTTGCATAATGGTGAAAAGTTTTAAGGCTGTATTGATCTGTACGATAAAGAATAAAGAAGAATAAAGAAACGCTTTATGACGTTGAAATGCATTATGCTCAAAATTTTTGAACTTTTGAGAGCTTTATGTTCAATTGCAATATGCCGAAACGCATTATGGTGAACTATAGATCTTTTATGTCGAAATGCGTTATGTTGAACAGTGTTTTCCCGTTTTTATCCTTAAAAAGTCCTTTTTGATCTTTTGCACTGTTTATTTACAAAGAAAAATGTATCTACATATTATAAAATTGCGCATTTTATTTTCATTTAGGCATGTCCGTTATCCAGGTGGAAGTGAAAAAAATCTTGGACCTATTATATTCCGACTTAAAGGACGTAAAATATGATGGTTGGGCAGGTGTGCGGGGGTTAAAAGGATCGCTCAAATCCGGGCTCCGTATCGAATCTTTTGCCTACCGGGGGGGTCTTCAGAATCCAACTCGGCCGAAGCAAATCGCGGATTTTTCCTTATTGTCTACTCCGGTCACACATGCTCACCTCGAAGGAACCGAAATTTCACACGGACCCTTCACCTTTTTTTTACACTGACGAGGGATGCACATCGATTTCACAGATCTGACTGTTACGAATTCTCCATGTTTATTTTATTTCGAATAACCTCGTTTCCACCGTATCTACATGGATATTTAACCATAAAATTTGCCTTTTTTATACTGTGTTCTTATTTTATAAGTTAACATTTAGATATCTCTTCCATGAAACGTATCCCTACGTCGATCTGTATTCTACGAATTCTACCCTGTAGGCAGATCAGTATTCTACGAGTTCTACCCTGTAGGCAGATCAGTATTCTACGAGTTCTACCCTGTAGGCAGATCAGTATTCTACGAGTTCTACCCTATAGGCAGATCAGTATTCTACGAGTTCTACCCTGTAGGCAGATCAGTATTCTACGAGTTCTACCCTGTAGGCAGATCAGTATTCTACGAGTTCTACCCTGTAGGCAGATCAGTATTCTACGAGTTCTACCCTGTAGGCAGATCAGTATTCTACGAGTTCTACCCTGTAGGCAGATCAGTATTCTACGAGTTCTACCCTGTAGGCAGATCAGTATTCTACGAGTTCTACCCTGTAGGCAGATCAGTATTCTACGAATTCTACCCTGTAGGCAGATCAGTATTCTACGAATTCTACCCTGTAGGCAGATCAGTATTCTACGAATTCTACCCTGTAGGCAGATCAGTATTCTACGAATTCTACCCTGTAGGTAGATCAGTATTCTACGAGTTCTACCCTGTAGGTAGATCAGTATTCTACGAGTTCTACCCTGTAGGTAGATCAGTATTCTACGAATTCTACCCTGTAGGTAGATCAGTATTCTACGAATTCTACCCTGTAGGTAGATCAGTATTCTACGAATTCTACCCTTTAGGTAGATATAGTATTCTACGAATTCTACCCTGTAGGTAGATATAGTATTCTACGAATTCTACCCTGAAGGAATATTTCCATTCTACGAATTCTATTCTGTAGGTAGATTTTTATTCTACGAATTCTGCACTGGTGTTAAAATTGTTATGATCTACGAATTATTTATAATTTGCTATTTTAAAAGAAAACACTTGGTTTTATAACTTTTAAGGGTAAAGCTTTAAATTGCTTCTAAATCCATGGGATCCGAAAGAATGAGTGTAAAAGACGTGCCCACTCGACAAAAGGTTCAACGTGGCGTTTCATAAAAGGGGTTTTTAAGAATCGGACAGGGAAAGGGTACAAAAGAATCGACGAGAACATATTAGAGTCGTCTTTTCAACTTTGAAAATGAACCTAAGAGATGATTTGTTCACGGTTCCAGCTGCCTCCAGTGACAGATCAGGTTGTCAAAGGGCTTTTTAGGGCACTTTATGAGATTTGAGGAGGAAAAAAAAGTTTTTTAGTCTCAAGGGTGCCTTTTTTTTATCTATAATTCGTCTGGGTGTCGGGTCAGCCACGTTCTTGTCCCCTTTCAACCCTCTCGGCTGGATGTCTTCATCAAGGGTGGAATAAGGGTAAACAGAGGATGTTTAACTCAAGAGATGTTTATATTTCACCCCAAATAAGGGTCCCTGACTCGAAAAAACCCTTAACTCCAGACTTTACAAATCACCTAACCCAATAAATAAAATAGTCTGTTTTACTTTTTTTCTCCCTTTTTCATAATTAGACACAAAGTTTAAACTTTATCAAACATTCGACCTTGTATAATAACAGTGTTGGAAACACGGCCAACAAGATAATCTCGGACATTTAATTAACTCAGCGAAAAATAATTTATGGTCTAATAGTTTGAAAATTAGAGGTTTTTCCAATCCGGACTTTTAAATTGCATTTCGACCAGGTTTGGTATTAATCAATTAAACGGGCGCCCGATTACCAGTCGGAGATTCCAAACTGGCTTTAAGGTGGAGAAAAAAAGGAACGAAATCACGTATCAACTTGAAATCGGTTCTTTTTCTTTCTGCACGTGCCTTGAAGAGCTTCATGACCATTTAAAACGTTTTAAGTAAAACGATTGGGCAATGAAAACGCTGATGTCAGAAGTGGGATACATGATATCAGAAGTGGGATATCTGATACCTGGAGTGAAATAACTGATATCAGGAGTGGGATAATTGATATCAGGAGTGGGATATCTGATATCTGGAGTGGAATAACTGATATCAGGAGTGGGATAATTGATATCAGGAGTGGGATAACTGATATCAGGAGTGGGATAATTGATATCAGGAGTGGGATAACTGATATTAGAACAACAACCTATATTACAACAACCCAACGTTCCGCCCGACAAGGAATCTAAACGTGGTCGTACAAAAACCCCTCTCTTAAGGTGAGCGAGGAGTTTAATTTTTTTCCCCTCTTCTAACGTTCTTTTCTTGCGAGGGGAAAAAAATTAACCCCCTCGTGTTATCAAACTAGTTCGAATTTAGGCAAATCTCAAACATGATCTTTTGGAAAAAAAAACGCGGGAACTAAATTACGTGAAAGCTCGCGCATTCGCATTGTTCTGGGATCGTATGAACCCACATGTACTAACAGTCGACTTAGGTTGTTGTAAATGTAGGTTGTTGTTCTAATATCAGTTATCCCACTTCTGATGCCAGTTATCCCACTCCTGTTATCAGTTATCCCACTCCTGATATCAGAGATCGCACTCCTGATATAAGTTATCCCACTTATGACAAGATTAATCCCACTTCTGTCGTCAGTTGTCCAACTTCTGTCTTCAGTTGTCCAACTTCTGTCTTCAGTTGTCCCACTACTGACATCAGTTATCCCTCGTCTGACATCAGTTATCCCTCGTCTGACATCAGTTATCCCTCGTCTGACATCAGTTATCCCACTCATGATATCCGTTATCCCACTCCTGATATCCGTTATCCCACTCCTGATATCAGTTATCCCACTCCTGGTATCAGTTATACACTCCTGATATCAGTTATCCCACTCCTGGTATCAGTTATACACTCCTGATATCAGTTATACTCCTGATATCAGTTATACACTCCTGATATCAGATACCCCTCTCCTGACATCAGATATCCCACTCTTATGACATGATCATGTGGGATATCTAATATCAGATATCCCACTCCTGATATCAATTATCCCACTTCTGACATGATTAATCCCACTTCTGACATGATTAATCTCACTTCTGACATGATTAATCCCACTTCTGTCATCCGTTATCCCACTCCTGATATCAGTTATCCCTCTTCTGACATCAGTTATCCCACTTCCGACATCAGTTATCCCACTTCCGACATCAGTTATCCCACTTCTGATATCAGTTGCCCCTCTTCTGACATCTGTTATCCCACTTCTGACATCAGTTATCCCACTTCCGACATCAGTTATCCCACTTCTGATCGCACAATTAACGGTGGATTTTTCAGAATCCAATCCTACTTCTCATAACGTACATCACCGGAGGGCCTAATACTTTCCCCCTAATTTAGGTTATTCTATTTCCAATATCGGTTATCCCTCTTCTAATATCGGTCATCAAGTACTCAATAAACAATAACTCATTGGGATCAATTTGACCGAATGATATTTTAGGATCAAAGATTTTAAAATGAATGCCGCAATGATAGGATAAATTTAGATTCGACACCTGCTTAAGCATCGATGGAAAAATTGAGGGTTGTAAAAAGTTAAATAGGGGCTGGTCTAGGACATGATGAGGGTTAAAGTCACACCCTCCGTGTGAAACCATTACAGGGCGAAGAAGATGCACCTGTAAAGAAATCTCTGTAATCAAGCCGACTTACGGCCCCTCCGGCTAACAAGTCATGAACTTTAAGTAGATCCTTTCACAAGAGTATGAGCTCCTCTTTTTTGTGGAGGCCTCATTACGCCTAGAAAACATAACGAGTTAAATGAAAAAACGAAAATAATATTCATATTATTCAATATCATTTTTAATAGAGTAACTGGACTGGATAGATAGCGGATCCGAATGGCATGGAAAAGTTTCTTAGGCCCCAATTTTCCTTGATACTCTCCTTGACCAAAAGGATACCTTGAACATCCCTTTTCCGTTACTTAACGCTAGGTCTTAAGATTGTGTTATCGTCAGTCAATGGAGCAGCAGTCATCAGCAATGGTTACAAATATTTTTGACAATAGAAATAAAAGGAAGCAAATAAATAGGTGCCTTGAAGATCTAGTTTGGCCGATGGTATTACATCGCTTTTTCTACCTTCCCATGGTTCCTCATTACGCCGGTATAACTACCTCGATATTAGTGAAAGGCGAAAGCTAGTCCGAAGCAGGTGTCTATCCTCGGACGCCTCTGGTTTGACATAAAATTACATAGGTAGCCTTCTTTGGCACCTGTGCCCGTAATCACGATGCTTCAAACAAGAATCTCGTTACCCACATTCCGGCGTCTTCGAAAAAAAAAGTTCGACTGCTTTCTGAATGCACACATCACGACTTACGATCATGACAAGGTGCGATTTTTCAAGCAATACAGGTAGTAATCTTGCAATTAATAATTCGTCCGGGCACAGGAGAATATAAATTCTCCTCATTCAGAACCCGTTCCTTCCATATTTTTTTTTCTAAAATTTAATTTTTCAAAAAAGGAATTTATGTTGAAAAATAGGTAGATTCTGAAAGAAATCTACGTCCTAATACATGATAAAACATATGTTAAAATTTTAATTTAGTAAAAAAGAAGTTTTCGTGAGGTTCGAACCCTGTACCTACTCTTTTTTTGACAAAAAGCGGGTGGCAAAAACCGGTTTTTATAAGTTTTGGGAAAATATCTCTAAAGCTATGAGGTTTGTCGGCGGAAAATTCTAGGTATAAAAATAAGTTCCTACGACATTTTATACATTTCTTTGAATAACTCGAAAACTGTTCGCCCTAGGAAGATAATCATTAAGAACAAAGTTATTTTTCGTACGATTTTCTATCGATAATAATCTAAAAATTTTTTTCTGAAGCCAATAGGTTAGGAGATAAGTCTGAATACCGTTGTAATTTAACAAAATCCATAGAGTTTAAATATTGACCCGGGTAAAGTAGAAGAGGAAAAGAGCAGAAAAAATTTAGGCCCCCAGTGTGATACGAACCTAGGACCTTTGGGTTACTAGCCCAAAACACTACCAACTGAGCTATGGAGGTCGAGAGAACGCGCTCTCATTGACTTTCTTGAATTGGTCCGCGATTGGCAGAACGATCGAAGTTCCAGTATGAATACTATAAATCGGACGGAGTCCATACTAGGCTCCTTTTACAGGATTTAATGACTTTTCCAAGTTGTCTGGATAGGCTATTTAAAATACATTTCCCTACTATCGACTCTCACAAGAATAATTTGTAGGGGAAAACAAATTTTTGGGACATTTGAAGTTCCTGTTGTTGAAGTCCTCGTTCTTGTCAAACATCGTGAGATGTTTTTAGAAAACTGTTGGTTGAAAACTGGTACTCGAACGGAGCCCGTATTAGGCATTTTAAATGTAATAACAAAAAGATTTAGAAACTTTGGGATACTTATCCCCCTTTTTTTCCTCCTTTTTTCTTTTTTTTTCAGGTCCCTTTGCCTCAGGCACACATTAATTATAATCGTTCCTTAATAACCCTTTTCTCATTGTTTCCATGAAAATCGTTCCTTGACGTTATTTCGTATTTATCAACCTCCCTAGAAGTGATCTGTTCCTTCAAACCAAAGGAACTTTAAAGAGATTTCGAACGGTGGGCATTGAGGATAATAGCCCTGCTAGAAGTAAGTTTCGAAGTCAAGAAACTGAAAAGGGATGTTCAAGGTATCCCTTTAGTTTAAAGCAGAGTTTCTTGGCAACCTATTTATTTCCCAGTTTTCCTATTTTTCGGTGACAATGACACTATTAAGGCCCGTATTTATGAGAAAGGGTTCTTTAACCCTTTTGAGACCGCTTCTGACGCCGGATTCTCTGCGCTAATGGCGCAGCACTTTTCCCTCACTTCACCCCGACCGCTCCCAGCTCCCAGCAAAGCATAGAAAGCGACGAGTGATGCGATCATCCCGTAGTTCATTTCTTCCCCAACAGATGGCCAGTTTTTGTATGTCGCTAGCGCTACGGTAAGCGAAAGTATTAAATATCTTAGAGAGGCTTCCCGCAGTTCCCGCTGGGCAACTAAAGTCGCCTGCGGTCTCGAAGGGTTAAGGAACGATCCTTTAATGAAAAATAAACAAGATTAGCCTTTTTTATGTAATTAAAATTTGTGTGTTTAGAATGATGAAAACATATGTTATTTGTAGTGTTAAAATGGAGGAGATGTTTTTGAAATTCCAGATATCGAAGTAATACGACCGACGTGAAGAAGCTTCCATCCTGTATCAGAGAGTCGACGGCAAGTCCGAAAAAAGCGTCATCACAAATCAAAGCAGAACCTTTTTCCTGAGGCACACGAGTGACAAAGCAGGAAAGATACTTCTCAGAATATTTCGCGTACAGCTCACACTCATATCTTTCGCTGGTACATGTTTTACAAACGCACCGTTTTACTCGACGCCATCTTCCAGCAGCTCTTTTCACTTCACCCTGCGTGATAGTCACAAAATGGCAACTTTTAGAATCCAAATCCTTAATGAAATTTCGCTTTTCCCATCCTATTTTCATCAAATTGCTCACGCTAAAAGAGTGGCGATAATTCTAAAAAACAGTAGTTGTGTATATAACATTTTGAGATTGCCATCTCTCGAAATTTGGCCGCCGGAAAAACATTTTTAATCGTAACCTTTCCATTTTCCGCTTGAAAAAACAAGCTATCGATTTCCGAGCTTTTTAAAGTTTTCTCAAACACGAATAAACTGTCAAAACTTTCCTCGGGCTCACTATATTATAGAAAGACACGTCGAATCGTATTTCGTCGACTTCAATTCGACCATAAATTACTTGGAGGCTCCAGAGTTTTTGAAAGACTTGTGTATGAAAAGTATGAGACAAAAATTTAATAAAAACATGTTTTAAAATTCCAGGTGTTTTTCCTTTCGAGCAAGGACAAAGGAAATCATGCCGGACGTGATATTTTCCTCTGGGCATCAACGCATCCGTCATTATAGCTTTTGTTATAAGGAGATCAAGAAATAAAAGAAAAATTTATGAGACATTATTTCCTGTTATTTTAATTTATTTTTTTTATAACGTGCAGATTTTATTCAATTTTCAAATTAAGCTTAAAAAAAAAAGTTTTTTTATCGAGGAACGCCTGCGCAAAACACCGAGATCAGTTTAAATCAAATATCTTGGAAACAATTATGAAGAGGTAAAGATTAGAATACTGGTAGGGGGAAGTATAACGGAGGGGAAGTAAAACGTAGGGAGAAGTTTGGTAGGGGAAGTATAAACGGAGTGGGAATATATGGGAGGGGGAAGTAGTGAGGGGATATATGGGAGGGGGAAGTTTAAGTGAGTGGTAGTATAACAGAGGGTGAAGTATAACGGAGAGGGAAGTATAAGGGAATGAAAGTATAACGGAAGGTGATGTATAAGGGAGGGAAAGTATAAAGGAGAATTTTCCAAGTTTGCTTTTTTGAAAAATTTTTTAAGTTCTTTTTTTTCGAAAATTTTTTTAAGTGCCAAGGTAGAAATGGATGTGCTCTCGTAAAGGGGTAGAAGTAAAAAATTTTCCCTACTAAAAAAAAATGATAATTAAAAAGTGGCAATTTTTTACACCAAAATTCTTAAAAAAATATAAGGAGTAATTGATGAAAATTTGGTGAAAATAGGATTACCGGTTCAGCCATATCTCCGCCATTTTTTCGAAATTCAAAAATCGCCCTCGTTACATTCTTCTTCTCCGACTAAGGAAGATTTTGAGAAAATTTGGTGAAAATCGGTTAAAAACTGTGGCCGTAAAGTGTTCCGGAAAAATGCTACGGACGGCCGGCCGGAACAGATAAAGTTGAGATCGGTAAAGATCAATATTCGATTTGAACCTCCGGGGTCTGGAAGACCCTTTCCCAATAACCCGACGTCGAGGGTATGGCAATAACTTCTTTAAGGAAGTTAAAAAGTTAGGCCCCCAGGGGTATTGGAACCTGCGAGCATTGGGTTACTAGCTAAGCACAACCGACTGAGCTCTGACAGTCGAAGTGAAGCTATTGGCCACCCTTCTCCACCGTACCCACAGCTCAAATCAATTGTGACTTATTGCTCAAAAACGTTACCCAAAAATTGAAAGGCAAAAGGGTAAAATGGGAAATAATAGAAAACGAAAGGATCTTCCTGAGACCGTGGAATTTTACCGACTTGGGATGTAAAACTCGTTGAGCAACTGCATTAAAGCATGGCCGATGTCTTTTTGTGTAATACAATAAATTTAATTTGATGAAGAATTCCGTGTCGTTCGCCCGTGCCTTACCGTGTCCATTCCTGAAAATCACGTCGTTCACTTCTCACGTAGACACGAGCGCCTTATTCTCGAATTCGCGACGGATCCCTACGTGCTTTTCTACATGGACGAGTCCCCTGTTTTACGAAGCGAAACTAAAGTGACAGGGAGCCCTTTCGTTCACAGGAGGCTCCTTCAATTTTTATAAATTCTTCTAAAATCTCCGTTTTCTCCGACAGGTGTTGAAAACGGGAAAAGGTCCGTTCGAACCCAATAATTATCGTCCAAGCCCGCCCATTTTGATGCCGGA
>JACGAQ010002750.1:0-37325 GCA_014119065.1 Orius insidiosus
TTTTTGTTTAAGATTTCGAAATGATAATAATAATAATAATAAGTCTTTATTGAGCTATTTTATAAAAAATTTACAATAAAATATACAAAAAGAAAAAAAAAAAAATTCCTGCTCAAAAAGACAGAGCTCATGACCTTAGAGATCGTTTGAGCTGGGGAGGAACAAACAGAAGATACATTAGTCGATTAAGTGATAACACAAGAAAACATTTTACAAAATGAAAAATGAAGAAAAAGCTCATGATTATATGATTCACATTACTTAATTATGCACAAATTGGGCGCGATACTTGATCGCTTCATCATAAAAACCAGATAGGGCTTTCCAATCTTTACCGTTCAAAATAAGCAAAAAGTCATGGCCCGATAGAACCCTCATGGAAAAAAATTTGTACCTTATTTCAGAAAGACGGGTGCACTGTGCCATGAAATGAAAAAGGCCTTCGTTTTCCGCCAGGCATACAGGGCACAGCACATCCTCGGTCCTATATCCCGCACCGAAACTCACAGGTTTCCCCTTAAACGTATGATTTTTCTTGAATCTAGAAGACCTAAATTTTTCAGATAATTATTCCCACCCAGATTAAAATTCAATTGCCTATAAAGAGCATAGTGCTCAGTGCCAGCGACATATTCTCTGAATTTACTAGCATAATGTCGAGAGAGACACAGGCGATATCAGTCAGTTGACGATTCATGTCTTCGAAGTCAAGCAATTCACTCATAGCGGCGCTACCAGAGAATGGACAGATCCTTTAATTCTTTATACCACCCCAATTCCATTTTCAAGCAGTTCAATGCAACTATTCTCGGGAGACGAGTCACTTCCATATTTGCAATCCTTTCCAAATACCTGGAAAACAAATTAAATGTAAAAATATGGACTGGATCACATTCAGTCTCCAGATGTAGAAACGCAGTAGGGGTCCATGGGGGAAGACATAAGATTTTTTTAATAAAAAACCTTAAAGACTTCTCCACTGATTCATATGCTGAGCAGCCCCATACCTGGGCACCATAACATACAACAGAGCGTATCGAGGACTTGAAAAGATTCAGTTTAGCTTCCAAAGAGATACCCTTGTGATTAACTAGCTTAGACCAGACTGAGGACATTGCCTGTTTAACCGTAGCACACTTTCTATCGAAGTGGGTGGTCAAAGATAGACCAGAAGTGATTGTTATACCCAAGTATTTATTCATTTACCAGTTCAATAGCCTGACCCTCATAGTACCACTTCTCCCTTTTTGCCCGCCTTCCGCCATTTTTAAAAATCAGCACCTTAGATTTTTCTAAATTTACCCTAAGGTTATTAAGGTTGACAAATTTGACAACTGAGTTAATCATAAGTTGCAGAGACTGCGGGGTTTGAGCCAGAATTACTATGTCATCAGCATATGCCAAGGCTTTGATTTTATGTTCACCTACCAGTATACCTCCACCATCCAATGCAGCCTCAAAGTCGTTGAGAAATAAGGAGAAAAGGAGAGGGCTAAGCGGAGCGCCTTGCTTGACACCTGAATTAATATCAAATTCTTGGGTTAATCCATTTTTACCCCAAACAGCGCCCTTTGTATCAGTCAAGAGGGCTCGAACAGCACCTAGGACTTTATCTGAGACTCCCATACTGTTTAGTTTACAAAACAAGATCCACCTATCGACGGAATCAAAAGCTGCCGAAAAATCTATAAAAAGGCATAGACTTTATGCCGTTTCCTTGACAGTTCGGACCTTACCATGTTGAACAGAACAAAGAGATTGTCAATCGTGCCATACCAGGCCTAAAACCTTGAAACTCATTTAGGACACCCTTAGACCAAGACATAAGCCTATTATATAGCAAACCTTCATAAATTTTACTATCTGTGTTATTACAAGAGATCCCTCTATAGTTTTTTATAAGATTCCTATCTCCCTTCTTATACACGGGCAAGATGAGAGAACACCTGAAAGAGCTCGGCACAGATCCCACTTCAAAAATTCTGTTGTAATACTGAAGCATTTTTTCCAAAAATGTCTGTGTGCTATTTTTATAGCATTCATAAGGAATTCTATTAGGCCCAGGACTTTTTACATTTCCACATTTATCCAACACTATCTTTAACTCATCCATATCAAAAGGTTTCCAGCTCGGAATTAACATTTTTTTGGGGCACATAATAGATAAACGTTACAGAGATTGGGGGATTATACATTTCTTTAAAGTAATTTAACAAAGTCAAATTATCAATACTCAGAGGGAAAACTGACTTTCTTTTTGACATTTGAGCGATACCATCCCAAAATTCCTTAACATTTTTAACATTATTAATCTTTTTGACAATACCTTTTAAAAATTGAGCTTTTTTTCATAACTTTCTAAATTCCTTTTTACTAGCTAAGTACCCATTTTTACCATCAGAACTATTATTTTTCGGTATCTTTGAAGCATAACCCTAACAAGAGCGCGAGATTTTTCGCAATCAGCATCAAACCACCTTGCTTTAAACTCGATTTTATAATCTCTTGGCTTAGGGTTATACTTCGCAGCCTTTTTGATAACATCTTCCACTGATTGGGCTGCTTTATCGATGCCTAAACTGGATATATTTACACTTTTAATGAATTTGTTCAACCTGTCCCGATAATCATCCTTCATATCATCCTTCCATAACAATTTAGGGAGAAGGGGTAACATTTGTGGTCCACATGACCACCGCAGACCGTAAGGTTCAAGGACACCTGAATGGGAAAGTGATCAGAGAATGGTTCAGTTCTCACTCTGAATCCTCCACAAAGTGGATTAAATCAGTGTGGACGCAACAGTAATCAATAGTTGAGCTACCATTTCCAGAAACATACGTAAACTCTCCATTCAGGTCTCCAAGAGTTCTACCATTCAATATTATTAAGTTAAATTCATCCAAGATTTCCAAGAAACTGCGCCCACAGGAGTTGACCACAGAGTCTTTACAATTTCTAGCTCTATTATTAATGGCAAATGTTGGTGAGAATATTCTTTTGGGATAACATTGCCTGTCACCAACCCGACAATTTAGATCACCAATGAGAATGTATTTATACATTGGGAAGTCATACAAGACCTGAATTAACCTATTAAAGTCATCAATCCAATGGTCACAATTTAAATAGACTGGAACAATATACATTGGTAGAGCCCTTCCACCCACAGCCTTCACTACATCAAAGCCACCCAACCTAACAAATGAGAAGTTTTCCTCAAACCCTTTTTTTACTCCATACACACACCCACCCGAGGCCCTTCCAGTCTTGAAACATCTTTTAGCAGGGACCCAACTACATGGTACGAATCAAAGAGAGAATCAAACAGATGGAAATCTTTTTCCTCAACAAACGTTTCCAACAAAAAGAAAATATCAACTTCATTTATCATACCAAGTAACTGCTTTAGATTGAACAATTTTCGAAGACCTTGGATGTTGTATGACATCAAACGAATGGGTGAAGTTCCCCGAGGTCGTTCCGTAGCAGGCAATACAGTCGAGGAGGAAGAAGGGAAGAAGTCTTCAATCTTCTTTTGAGATAGCTTCTTAGAAGGAGCTGAGTGTTTGTTTACGTTAAAAGTCGTCTCTAGAACCTTCTGGGAGGTAGGGGGCCGATTACAACCAGGCCTACCAACTGCGGCCTCCGATTTCCCCGATGATTGGGCCTTACGAGCCACAGTTACCTTCTTCTTGTTTCTATTCGAGAAGTGCGGGACGCCAGGTTGGACAACTGAGGCAGTACTTACACGAAGCGGCTGAAAATTAAATTCCGTGTCCAGAATCAGCTTGAAGTCCCTTTTCTTGAGAGAGGTGATCAGTTCATGAAAGTCAAGTTTAAAGATCTCGTTAAGGAATGGCAGGCCGTTCTCCGAACCATAGCGAAGGCCCTTATTATGGCACCAAGAAAATTTCATTCGTTTGACGATAAGCTTGTTCCTGTATAATTTAGCTTTCAGGGGAGAATGAAGCTTATTCAGCACTTTTTTGACAAAAATTAAACATCGAATACTTCTTCTTACTTCGAGCGGGAAGTCTCTGTGAATGAACGTCTTTTCATTAATAAGTCTTTTATTTTGGGCAAGAATCAGTTTTACTTTCTCATGATCCTTGAGTGTCACTAATATATCACAAAGATGATCCATTCTACCCCGCAGTGGTCTGTAACTAAATTCTTCCTGAAAATGGAAATCCCAAGTTTATTTTGACAATAAACTATAATGTTTTCCTTGGATAGGGATGTCTTATCACCCGGGAAATATCGGAAAATCAAGTTTAGGCTTCTTTCCCTTACTTCAAAGCCCATTCTTAATTGTTTCTCTCTGTTCACCTTGTCAGCAACTTGCGAGGCGAGACGTACCACTTGTTGTTGGAGCTCCCTAAATTGTACAACTTCTTCTTGAAGCTCCTGGATCAATTCCCTGCAGTCAGTCTCCAGTCGAGATCCGATTATTTCCGACACCTTGGTCATAAGATTTTCCATTTCCATCTCAAGAGTAGAATAAAGAGTAGACGTAAACAACTTAACCTCAAAGAGGGCGTCCGTTTCGATTTGAAATTGTACTCACAGTTCACAAAAATTCACTATTTCTTACACAGTTTTAGATTGATGGTATGAAACTTCATTAACAAGCCAAAAATCACCGAATATGAAAGTAGATTTACTTGTGTTTCTTTAAAAATGTCCAGAGACAAAAAGAGCCAGTGTGCACAGGGCCACGGCCTTACAAATCCTCCTATAATTTTTAAATTTGTGAAAAACCTATTCATATAATAGGTTTTTGTCCGTAAACTCCGAAACCGTTTTTTAGGAGGTTTGGCTAGACTTTTTTGTATTTAATGTAGATATTTCTGTACTTAATATATTTGCGATAAACCTAGTTTTCGAGATTGACCAAAACTGAATAAACCGAGTTGACATTAAAAATAAAAGGCTTCGTAACTCCGAAACCGTTCACTTTAAAAGTTTTGTGCTACTTTTTGTTGGAAATTTAATTTAGAATATTTTTGTAGTTATATTGTTGCGCTAAACCCATATTTTCGAGATATTTGACAAAAACTGAAAAAAAGCTTTTTTGACTCCCCGTTACAAGAGAACATTTTGATCAAAAAACTTTTTCCTTCCCCCAACCCAATCACCGAAAACTAAAAGCTTTATTTGGAATTCGTCGTGACAAGATGAAATGGCGGAAGAAAAGGGCTCAACTTTCCTCCAACTTGGAATATTCATAATTCCACAATATCAAGTTCTCATAACAAGCTATTGTTTTCTGAAGATGCGAAAAAAACTCCTTTTTCCACTCAATGGTTTTTCGGTAACAAGAACTCTCTTCCCCTACAATCTACACCCCTCCGGTTCATCTATTAGCTGGGTAAACCTATAAATAAAGAGGGGATCGACTGAATTGATCGTAAAAAGAAATTAGAATGAGTCAACCGTAGGTAAACATTTATTGTCAAGAATTCTGGATCTAAAAGGATGGAGAATGTATGGCGGATGCTACGTGACCTGCAGACTGATAATGTCGCCGTTTGAATACTGAATTTTTTAAAAACGAAATTAATTCCGGTCGTTCATGATCCAAGGTTGCTCTTTGAAGGTATCTCCGATGATAAGTACAATCTGACGAGTCCGTACTTCAAAATGTTATTGAAAAAATTCACTTTTGACGGTTCCTCACTCCGAAACCGTTCAGTTAATTAAGATTACGTGCTAAGTACTTTTTGTTGGAAATTTAATGCACATTATTTATGTACTTAATATTGTTTGCGCTAAACCTAATAGTTTTTAAGATATTGATAAAAACGGACAAAAACCTAAGTTGTTATTCATAAGGTAAAAAAAGTTTTTTGACGGTTCGTAACTCCGAAACCATTCACTTAATGATAATTATGTGCTAGACACCTTTTGTTGGAAATCCGATGTAGATTATTTTTGTACTTAGTATTGTTTGCGCTAAACCTAATAGTTTTTGAGATATTTGATAAAAATTGACAAAAACCAAAGTAGATACTCATGAAGGTTAACAGGCCGATTATTTTTTTTTAAACGGGTGGTTAAGTTTTTGCCCTCTACTTAACGGGCCGGTTAAGTTTTTTGCCCTTTACTGACATTCTCTACCAGACTGTGACTTTTGACGGTTCGTATCTCCGAAACTGTCACTTTAGCAAGGTTAAGCACTAAACACTTTTTGTATACAATTAAATCTAGATTATTTCTGTACTTGATGCTATTTGCGCTAAACCTCATAGTTTTCGAGATATTGATAAAAACTGATAAAAACCGCTTTTTGCCTTCTCTACCAGACTGTGACTTTGACGGTTCGTAACTACGAGACTGTTCCCTTTAGCAAGGTTAAGCACTAAACACTTTTATACAATTAAATCTAGATATTTCTGTACTTAATGCTATTTGCGCTAAACCTCATAGTTTTCGAGATATTTGATAAAAAAAACCGCTTTTAACTCGCTGGCAAACCCGGGGCCAAAATGGGTTGACTATTCGTAACTCCGAAACCTTTCACTTTAGGAAGATAATGTGCTAGACACTTTTTTTGTAAATCGTATCTAAATTATTTTTACTCTTATTACTTTTTCCCATAAACCTCATACTTTTCGAGATATCTGACTAAACCGATAAAAACCCCCAACCGCTCTGGACACGATTTTAGCGTCGTCAAAAACATGTCCGTTCTGTCGAAATTTACATCAAATAATGTAATACCTAGATCATAACCCTAAATATGATTGCAAAATAAATCGAAATTCTTATATCTATTGTAATCGTCGTGTCATAACGTCTATTGAAGAAAAAGACATCACCCATCCAAGGTCACTCAAATTGAAAAGTTATGTCAGAAAGGAAGTAAATTCACCCAAGAAACCAGGAAACAATTAAAATGATATCTTGAAAACAGAAAACCGTCATTAAACGTGATTTCATTATCTTCCCTTATTTGCAAGTCTTATCCGCTGATGAGGATTACGCTTGCCATCTTTAGGAAGTAATGAATGAATTTTTAAATTAAAAAAGTGACTCATATGCCAGTATTTTACGCTCATTGGGCCCCTCCTTCAAAAGGAGCGTTTAAAGAAGGAATCCTTTGCATCAAGGCTTCCTTGAAACATGAACATCGCTCCTTGGGGCCCCTCCTTTACTTACAAAAGGAATCCTTTGCTTCAAGGCTTCCTTGAAACTGAACATCGCCCCTTGGGCCCCTCCTTTACTTATACAAAAGGAATCCTTTGCTCCAAGCTTCCTTGAAACATGAACATCGCTCCTTGGGCCCCTTCTTACTTATCCAAAAGGAATCCTTTGCTCCAAGGCTTCCTTGAAACATGAACATCGCTCCTTGGGCCCCCTCCTTTCCTTATCCAAAAGGAATCCTTTGCTCCAAGGCTTCCTTGAAACATAAACATCGCTCCTTGGGCCCCTCCTTTCCTTATCCAAAGGAATCCTTTGCTCCAAGGCTTCCTTGAAACATGAACTTTATTTTTTTTTAATCTCTTGACCTATTATTTCCGAGGAGAAAGGACGCGGAGGAACCTCCTCGCCAAGTGGTCTTTGACCCGTCGTGACTCAGAAGAAATGAAGAGCAGAAATGACGTAATAATTCTTTTAAGGACTTCCCACTGCACGCTCAATTTACGTTTATTAGCAAATTAGGAAAAATTCGGAGTTCAATATTTGTAACGTCTTTCATTAAGTGATTCGGGAAGGCCATAGATAAGTGGTTTTATCAAGTGGCTACTTTTTTTTTTGCTCCAAATATTAATTTGGGGGGGGGGGGGGTCAGATAGATATGGCACGTGGGTTATAACGGGAGTGGCATACCACCTCAGGTTCAGCCTTCACCCAGACATTCGTCCCCCACTACTTTTATTCCTTATATACAGAATTACAATAAACATGTTGACACGATTAAACGTGTCAGTACGTCCTACTTAGTTTTGTGGGCGAAAATAAATTCTTAGAGGTTGTTGTAGTGGCACCCGTGTATGGTCTTTGCGAGAAGGAACGCCGGAGACTAAGGGGACTTTTTTGCTCTAATTTTGCCTATTTTTTCTGTTAAAAAGCTGAGAAAAACTACCAAAAATCATGTATAAATAGTGTTTTCATATCAAAGAACTGAAGAAAAACTCGTAAAAATAGGGTTTCTTTGTCAAAAAAGCCGGGAATAGTCTTTTTTGTAATAAATAATAGTTTTTTTTTAATAACGACTTTTTGTCAGTTTTTATCTAATATCTCAAAAACTATTAGGTTTAGCGCAAACGATAATAAGTATAAAAATAATCTAAATGGGATTTCAAACAAAAAGTGTTTAGCACATAATTATCATAAAGTGATTGGTTTCGGAGTTACGAACCGTCAAAAAACTTTTTTTTTTACCTTCATGAATAACAGATTTTTGTCAGTGTTTGTGAAATTTCTTAAAAACTATTAGGTTTATCGCAAACAAGACTAAGTACACAAATAATTACATTGGTTTCCAACAAAAAATGTTCAGTACATAATTGTCATAAAGTAATTGGTTTCGAAGTTACGAACCGTCAAAAAACTTTTTTTTACCTTCATGAAAAACAGCTTAGGTTTCTGTCAGTGTTTGTGAAATATCTTAAAAACTATTAGGTTTATCGCAAACAATATATAGCACAAAAATAATCTACGTCGGATTACCAACAAAAAGTGTTTAGCACAAAATTATCATAAAGTGATTGGTTTCGGAGTTACGGACCGTCAAAAAAGTTTTTTTTTTACCCTCATGAACAAATTTGTCAGTTTTTATCAATTATCTCAAAAACTGTTAGGTTTAGCGCAAACAATACTAATTACAAAAATGATCTACATTGGATTTCCAACAAAAAGTGTTTAGCACATAATTATTATAAAGTGATTGGTTTCGGAGTTACGAACCGTCAAAAAAACTTTTTTTTACCTTCATGAACAACAGCTTACGTTTTTGACAGTTTTTGTGAAATATCTTAAAAACTATTAGGTTTAGCGCAAACAACATTAAGTACATAAATAATGTGCATTATATTTCCAACAAAAAGTAATTAGCACGTAATCTTGATTAACTGAACGGTTTCGGAGTTAGGTATTGTCAAAAAAGTGATTTTTTCAATAACATTTTGAAAAAGTACGGACTCGGTCAGATTCTTCAAATTGAAATGGGTTCCTCGGTCCAAAATCCCCCAAAAAAATTCTAAAAATCATAAAATCGAAGTTTCCTTGTCAAAATACAGAAAAAACTCATAAAAATCCAAAATTTGAGGTTTTTTTATTTAAAAAAAAAAAAATTTTATGACCAAAAACATGAAAATGGCCCTTTTTTAAATTACTTTTTTTCTTGTCTGTTTCATCCGATTTTTTTTTTATTATCTTATCAAAAATCGTTGTTGAATTTTGAAGGGTGGCATCTGCCGGGGCGGGAGTACCAGCATTATCGGTTAAACAGCTGACTGCTTATTAAGTTTCATGTGGGCTTTATGGTCCATCTGCCTGATTTTTCCTTTTAACAATTCGTTCACCTTTTTCGGGCAGTTTTAGTTTGGAATGTTGTGGTAAACAAGAGGACACACGTGTGGAGGAGCAGAAGCTTGGATCATGGGCATTTCCTGCCCGAACCGCAACCTACCCTCTCCAAACAAGTTCTGGGCCTTGTTCTAGAGTAGCCTTTAAAAAAAACCCGTTCGTGAATAATCGCGATGAGGGTGAAAAACCGTAATTTTTGTGCGCTTTCAAAATGTACGCTGATTGCCGTTTTTCAACTCGGCGGTTGATTTCAAAAAGCTGTTTTATCAGTTTTTGTCAAATATCTCGAAAACTATGATGTTTAGCACAAAGAGTATTAAGCAAAAGATTAATCGGAATTGAATTTCCAACAAAAAGTAGTTAATACAAAACCTTGATAAAGTGAGCAGTTCCGGAGTTACGAACCGTCAAAAAAATTTTTTACCCTCATGAATAACTTAAGTCATTGTCAGTTTTTATCAAATATCTCAAAAACTATTAGGTTTAGCACAAACAATACTAAGTACAAAAAAAACTACATCGGATTTCCAACAAAAGATGTTTAGCACATAATGGTCATAAAGTGAATGGTTTCGGAGTTACGAACCGTCAAAAGAAACTTTTTTTTAGCAAAAGGCAAAAATTTAACCGTTAAAAAAATTAAACGGCCCGTTAAGTAAAGGGCAAAAATTTAACCGGCCAGTTAAGTAAAGGGCAAAAACTTAACCACCCGTTAAAAAAATTAAACGGCCCGTTAAGTAAAGGACAAAAATTTAACCGGCCCGTTAAGTAAAGGCAAAAACTTAACCACCCGTTAAAAAAATTAAACGGCCCGTTAAGTAAAGGGCAAAAATTTAACCGGCCAGTTAAGTAAAGGGCAAAAACTTAACCACCGTTAAAAAAATTAAACGGCCCGTTAAGTAAAGGACAAAAATTTAACCGGCCCGTTAAGTAAAGGCAAAAACTTAACCACCCGTTAAAAAAATTAAACGGCCCGTTAAGTAAAGGGCAAAAATTTAACCGGCCAGTTAAGTAAAGGGCAAAAACTTAACCACCCGTTAAAAAAATTAAACGGCCCGTTAAGTAAAGGACAAAAATTTAACCGGCCCGTTAAGTAAAGGCAAAAACTTAACCACCAGTTAAAAAAATTAAACGGCCCGTTAAGTAAAGGGCAAAAATTTAACCGGCCCGTTAAGTAAAGGGCAAAATGTAACCGGCCCGTTAAGTAAAGGGCAAAAATTTAACGGCCCGTTAAGTCAAGGACAAAAATTTAACCGACCCGTTAAGTAAAGGGCAAAAACTTAACCGGCCCGTTTAGTAAAGGGCAAAAATTTAACCGGCCATTAAGTAAAGGGCGAAAATTTAACCACCCGTTACTGATAAATTTATAAATGACTGGTAACCCACTGGTCCCAACGGCTTTTAAGAAGAGCTCGCAAAGGACATGTTCTTGTACCTAAAAAAGCTCTGCTGGAAACCTGGGTGACAAAAAAAATTCTTATTTTCTAGTTTTTAACTCTAAATCCGTTTCTTTGATGCGAAGACGTGGACTAAGGTTTTTCTTTTTAAAAAAACAGGGTCGACGATCCATTGTAAAGGAATACAATGACGCCTACCCATTCGAAAAAGTGAAGTTGTACGAACAGTTCACGCTTCATGAAATTCGGAGGATCCATCAAGGTGAACCACTCGGGTTTTTACAACTACTTTTAATTGGACCAAACGTCAATTACCAAGCTTAAAATTGTGCAATAGGTTGTTCTCGATCCCTCAAGGTTTCTACTCCGAAGAAAATATTGAGGAATTTCTATAAGAGGGACATCCTCATTCTTTGATTCTATAGAATTCTGAAGACCACAAGGGTCTAACTTTTACCTGAATCTTTGGTAAAGACCGTCATTTCCGAGCACCTTTTCTTCTTTTAAGCTTCTGTACTCATAATTTATGACTCTCTAGATATGATTATGCTTTCTATGGTTTGAATAATGAATCTAAGGTGGTAACTATGAAAAGTCAGAAAATGAGGAAAACAACAAGAAGTTTTCCGGCTTCCAGGTTTCCAAATTTTTTGGAAAAAAAGCGCTTTAAAAAAACTCGGAAAATTTTTCAAAAAAAAAAAACGGAAAATTAAAAAAAAAATTGGAAAATTTTTCGAAAATTTTCTGTACGTTTACAGTAGCGGAGTATTAACTTCCTAAAAGAAGTTATTGTGATACCCTCCACATCGGGTTTTTGGGGAAGGGTCTTCCAGACCCGCAGTACGGAGAAATTTCATACTTCCACGCCTTACGACCTCTCTTGGGCCAAAAACCTATTATATCTACCTTGATACTTAAAAAATTTTCGAAAAAAAGAACTTAGAAAATTGAAAAAAAATTCGAAAAAAAGAACAAAAATTTTTTCTGAAAAAAGCGCTTTAAAAAAACTCGGAAAATTTAAAAAAAAAATCGGAAAATTTAAAAAAATTGGAAAATTTTTCGGAAAAAAAAAACATTTTTCTAAAAAAAGGAAAATTTTTCCAAAAAAAAACTCATAAAATTTAAAAAAAAAGCTTAGAAAATTTCTCGGATAATTTTTTGGAAAAAAAATCGGAAAATTTTGAAAAAAAAAGTAATAAAAATTTTTGAAAAAAAAGCTTAGAAAATTTTTGAAAAAAAAAACTTGGAAAATTAAAAAAAAAACGGAAAATTAAAAAAACTCGGAAAATCTTTCCAAAAAAAGTTGGAAAATTGTTTAAAAAAAACTAAATTTTTTGAAAAAAAAAAAACTCGGAAAATTATTTTAAAAAACTTGTAAAATTAAAAAAAACTTCCCCCTCCGTTATACCTCACCCTCCCTTATACTTCCCCCTCCGTTTTATTTCTCCTCCCTTATACTTCCCCCTCCGTTATACTTCCCCTCCTTTATATTTCCCCCTCCGTTGTACATCCACTCCGTTATATATCTCCTCCGTTATACTTCCCCTCTTTAATACTTCCCCCTCCTATATTTTTACTTCTCTTTAAGTAAGTTTTTGTAGGAAGTTGGAAAATTGTTCGAAAAAAACTAAATTTTTTGAAAAAAAAAAAAAACTCGGAAAATTATTTTTTTAAACTTGTAAAATTAAAAAATACTTCCCCCTCCGTTATACCTCACCCTCCCTTATACTTCCCCCTCCGTTTTATTTCTCCTCCCTTATACTTCCCCCTCCGTTATATACTTCCCCTCCTTTATATTTCCCCCTCCGTTGTTCATCCACTCCGTTATACATCTCCTCCGTTATACTTCCCCTCTTTAATACTTCCCCTCCTATATTTTTACTTCTCTTTAAGTAAGTTTTTGTAGGAAGCTCTTCATTTTAAATTGTAAATGAGGTGGCACACGAACAGGTCTGGAGATAATGATAAGTAGGATCGGAGGTAGTTTGAAGAGAGAAAAAAAAAGAGGGGAAAAAGTGGAATAGTTGTCTTCAGAAGTCGTTTTCGACGCATGCTACCAAGGTCATAAGCCTTTTCATCACGTATATGATTCCAATTTAATCCCGGGAGTTTTTTTTTCTTAATAATTAAGACAATGACTGTTGGTATTTTGTAAATTTGTCACGCTCTCGGAGTCCGCAGTTGCAGATTTTTCCAGTTCCGCTCTGATAAATGAGAGTCTCTTTTGTTTTTTCTGTAAACTTTTTTTAAAAAAGGTTATTCTTTACGATTTTCAAACGCAGGATGTTAGCTCCGGTTCCATATTTCACTAATTAATGGAATGGTACAATGAGGGCCGGAACCCACCTTCACTTCCTTCCTTCTCCCTATGTAATCATCGTTCCCTACTATCATTTTACGGGCGAATTCTTCCATTCAAAAGAATCAGATTGCTGCCTTTTTATGATATTCCGGAAATATTATTTTTAAAAAAATAATGTTCTTATTTTTTTAATCTTTATGTTTTTCTCGATACGCCTTTATCTTTCCCTCTGCCCTTTTTTGGTCAACGGATCCACAAAAATTGATTTCTGAAATATCCTGATGGTAGAGGAGTTAAATTATCCGTGAAATTACTGCGTTTTATCAAGGCTACAAGAGCTTTTCAAGGCCGGGAGGAAATATAAAATAGAATGTCATATATGAAAAAAAAAATTTATCCTGTGGGAGACACCCGAAAAAGGATTGTGTCACGTTTACGCTGGAAACCTTGACCAGTTTACAACCGGGCGTGAATCATTTTATAAACATCTTGAAGATTTTTTTTCTTATTCCTCTTAGCAGAAGTATTTTTGAAATCGAAAAAAATTTTTGGAGCTCTTTGAGAACGGTATCAAAAATAGAGTTTTCTCAAATATCTCGAAAACTATGAGGTTTAGCGCAAAAGGTATAAAGTTAAAAAATAATCTACGTTTAATTTCCTACAAAACGTATTTAGAATATAACCTCGCTAAAGTGAACGGTTTCGGAGTTATGAGCCGTCAAAAACGTTCAAAGTGACATTTGAGGCCGTTTTGGAAAAGAAAGGTGTCAAAAACGGTTTTTTTCTAATATCTCGAAAACCGTGAGGTTTAGCGCAAAAGGTATTAAGTTAAGAAATATTCTAAATTTAATTTCCTACTAAAAGTAGTTAGCACAAAACCTCGCTGAAGTGAACGGTTTCGGAGTTATGAGCCGTCAAAAAAGTTCTAAGTGAAAGAGCCCAATTTTAGCGGTTTTAAAATGCGGATTTTATTAAATATCTCGAAAACTAAGAAGTTTAGCGCAAAAGGTATTAAGTTAAAAAACATTCTACGTTTAATTTCCTTCAAAACGTATTTTGAACATAACCTCGTTAAAGTGAACGGTTTCGGAGTTATGAGCCGTCAAAAACGTTCAAAGTGACATTTGAGGCCGTTTTGGAAAAGAAGGAAATCGGTTTTTATCAAATATCTCAAAAACTATGAGGCTTAGCACAAAAGGTATTAAGTTAAGAAATTCTATATTTGGAAGTGAACGGCTTCGGAGTTAGCCGTCAAAATCGTTGAAAGTGACATTTGAAACCGTTTTGGAAAAAAAAAAAAAAAAAAAAAGTGTCAAAAACGGTTTTTATCAATATCTCGAAAACTGTTAGGTTTAGCGCAAAAGGTATTAAGTTAAAAAATAATCTACATTTAATTTCCTACAATAAGTAGTTTGCACATAACCTCGCTAAAGTGAACGGTTTCGGAGTTATGAGCCGTCAAAAAAGTTAAAAGTGAAAGAGTCCCAGTTTTGGCGAAAGATGTCAAAAAGCGGTTTTTATTAAATATCTCGATAACTATGGGGTTTAGCGCTAAAAGCATTAAGTAGAAAAATAATCTACATTTAATTTCCTACAAAAAGTAGTTAGCACAAAACCTCGCTAAAGTGAACAGTTTTGGAGTTATGAACCGTCAAAGTTTTTGTGGCAAAAATTTTGATTTAAAAAACCGCTTTTTGACTTCCAAAAATGTTTTGCCACTCGATGTGGAAACCAGATTAACCTTGCCAAAAAAATCTTTCCCATAAAATACAATTCCGTTTTTTATTATTCCATCTTTTTGCTCTTTTTTATCGCATAGCAAAATATATTGATTTTCTTTTCACCTACTGACGCTGGAATATCCATTTTAGGTGCAGCCAAGGACATAACTTAGAATCAATGATTTCAATTTTTTTTAAAAGAAGAAATTATTTTTGTATAAAAGTCGTAGGTTGGAAGTAGTCAATATCAAGGTTTATTGATAAATCCGTTTCCCCTAACCCCTCTGAGCAAACAGAAAAGTGAAGAAAAAAATATTTCTCGCCTATAATAGATGACTCTGTCCGTCTTATCGTGAAGTTATCGTCTTTGACATTAATGGAAAAAGAGACCGTTTTTCTATTTTGTTCCATCCGAAAGGGTCAAAACCTCACAGATGTTAGGGCCGACCCCAGTCGTGAAAATTCCATAAATAAACACCGAGCTTTGAACTCAACATCCGTTCATTTCAGAGCTCAACATATTTTTAAGTTTCCCATAAAAATAACCGCTATTTTTGGTGTTATTTAAAAAGATAGGGGTCACAAAAAACCTGAAATTAATCGGAAGTGACCCGGAGTGCGTGGGACTCAAGGGCAGGAAATCCTTCATTCGTCCAGTCTAAATTATCTTTCTTATAAAAAAAAATTTATGGAGTTAAAACAATGGTTTCATCTTCTATCTTATTTTTGGCATGAGATAGTCCTTTTAAAGAACTTTAGATTAGTCACTTTTAGAGGATCATTTTTCTTTAAAATGTCACTGTCTACTCTCCTTAAAACAGGTTGCTTTTAAACCAATTAGGCTCAAAAAGGGCCTTTCTTTTTATGGTACTTGACATCACCAAACTATTCTAATGCCCATATTGAGTGGTAAAGCGCCGGCGGGTCTCAAATTGCAGTTTTTCTCAAATATCTTGAAAACTATTAGGTTTAGCGCAAACAATATTAAGTACAAAAATAATCTACATTGACTTTCCAACAAAAAGTGTTCAGTGCCTAACCTAGCTGAAGTGGACGGTTGCGGAGATATAAGCCGTCAAAAAGTGACGTTGAAAGCTTTAAAGAGAAACATGCCAAAAAGCGGTTTTTACCCAATATCTTGAAAACTATTTGGTTCAGCTCAAAGAGCATTAAGTACAAAAATAATCTACATTGACTTTTCAACAAAAAGTGTTTAGTGCCTAACCTAGCTAAAGTGGACGGTTGCGGAGATATAAGCCGTGAAAAAGTGACGGTGAAAGCTTTGGCGGAGAAACTTGCCAAAAAGCGGGTTTTTACCCAATATCTCGAAAACTATTAAGTTTAGCTCAAAGAGTATTAAGTACATAAATAATCTACTGTAAATTTCCTACAAAAAGTATTTAGTACATAGCCTCGCTAAAATGAACAGTTCCGCTGTTACGAACAAAACAAATCTACCTAAAAAGCTTTTTGTAAAATTTTACCGTCAAGAAGTAACACCTTTGACGGCTCGTAACTCCGAAACCGTTCACTTAATCAAGATTTTATACCTAATACTTTTTGTTGGAAATTTAATGAAGATTATTTTTGTACTTAGGGCTTTTTGCGCTAAACCTCATAGATTTCGAGATATTTGATAAAAACCGGTTTTTGACTCCTTTCTCTACAAAACCTACGGCTCAAATTTTTGATAGTAAATAACTCTGAAATCGTCATTTTTGTAGAAAATTGCATGAAGATTATTTTCGTACTTAGTCTATATATCGCTAGGACCAGTGGTTTTTGAGTTATTTCAATACAGTATATCTAAAACGCCAAAGAAAGAAGGACCTTTGACGGTTCGTAACTCTGAAACCGTTCACTTAATCAAGATTTTGTGCTTTACTTTTTTTGTTGAAAATTTAATGATGATTATTTTTGTACTTAATGCTTTTGCGCTAAACCTCATAGATTTCGAGATATTTGATAAAAACCGGTTTTTGACACCTTTCACTACTAAACCTCCGGCTCAAATTTTTGACAGTTCATAACTCCGAAACCGTTCGCTTTAAGGAGGTTATGTGCTAAACACTTTTTGTTCGAAATTACTTAAGATTATTTTTGTACTTAATAATTTTTTTGCTGAACCTCATGGTTTTCAAGATATTTCACCAAAACTGACAGAAACTTATGTTGACATGAAGGCTAAAAATAGGGATTTTTTGATGGTTTGTAACTCCGAAACCGTTCACTTCAGCGAGGTTTTGTGCTATGGACTTTTTGTTGGAAATGAACTGTAGATTATTTTTGTACTTAAGGCTTTTAGCGGTAAACCAGTTAGTTTTCGAGATATTTGATAAACCCTACTTTTTCACACCTTTCGCCGCCAAAAATTGTTTTTCCTCCACATTTTGGCGTTTAAAAAACGTTTTCCGAAAATAAAAGACCTCCTTATCTAATAACGAATTCTTTAGTTTCCTTCTCTCTGTTCCATCTTTAGGCGAAAAACCACAAGTATGTAACGTTTTGTCTGTGATTACGGCCTTCTAGATCACGAAACCTTTTTGAAAGAAAGAAAAACCTACTTTGTAATTTAGAACTGATGATACCCTTATTTCATAAATGGAGACCTTTATCGGCCTGTTCTGAGCCAACAGGCTGGCAAACATAAAAGGCCAAAAACCCCACGAATAGGAGACACAAGCTTCAAGACTGTAGTAAATCGAAATTCCCAACGTCCCTTTATGTGTTTTAAATGCATCGTTTACATATTTATAAGGGCTTTTAAAATGTTTAAGAATCATCAAGTGCATTGTAGAAGTTTTTAAGTGGTTGTTAACATTATTCTTCGTATTCTAAGGCCACACGGCCAGATACATCATAACTCAGGCTCCGAATTCCTAAAGAGGCAGATGTAGGATGAACCACCTACACCTGGGGACCCGAAAGCAGATGTTACGGTAACCTTTTGGAGGGAAATAGAAGAAGAAAAAGGCTTAAGAAGCTCTGTCTGCAATTATTTCTAAACAGGATGGTTAGGCAGAATGGACATTTTCGGTTTTTATCAAATATTTCGAAAACTATGAGGTTTAGAGTAAAATATATTAAGTTCACAAATAATATAAATTAAATTTCAAACAAAAAGTGTTTCGTGCATAATCTTGATAAAGTGAACGGTTTCGGAGTTATCGACCGTCAAAAAATTATTTATACGTTTTGAGTGAAAATTCAGTTTATTATCGGTTTTTATCAAATATCTCGAAAACTAATAGGTTTAGCGTAGAAAGTAATATCTACTAAAATAATCTAAATTAAATTTTCTACAAAAAGAGTTTTGTGCATAATGTTGATAAAGTGAACGGTTTCCGAGTTATCTACTGTCAAAAAAAGCCTTTATTTCTACGTTTTTGACTGACAATTCAGTTTATTTTCGGTTTTTATCAAATATCTCGAAAACTAAGAGGTATAGCGTAGAATGTAATAAGTACTAAAATAATTTAAATTGAATCTTCTACAAAAAGTGTTTTGCGCATAATCTTGATAAAGTGAACGGTTTCGGAGTTATCAACCGTCAACAATTTATTTATACGTTTTGACTGACAACTCAGTTTATTATCGGTTTTTATCACATATCTCGAAAACTATGAGGTTTAGCGTAAAATATATTAAGCTAAAAAATAATCTAAATTAAATTTTCTACAAAAAGAGTTTTGTGCATAATCTTCTTAAAGTGAACGGTTTCGGAGTTATCAACCGTCAAAAATTATTTATACGTTTTTGACTAACAACACAGCTTATTGTCAGTTTTTATCAAATATCTCAAAAACTATGAGGTTTAGCGTAAATATATTAAGCTAAAAAGTAATCTAAATTAAATTTTCTACAAAAAGAGTTTTGTGCATATTCTTCTTAAAGTGAACGGTTTCGGAGTTATCAACCGTCAAAAATTATTTATACGTTTTTGACTGACAACTCAGCTTATTTATATCAAATATCTCGAAAACTATGAGGTTTAGCGAGATGAAACTCGAAATAAGATGAAACTCTGTGTGCAATTATTTCAAAACAGGATGGTTAAGCAGAATGGACAGGACATTAGGCAATTACTTCCTTCCAACACCAAAACTTGAATGTTTTCTCAAATAGCTTTTCTTTAGTTTCTGACATTTGTTTAGAAAGTACATTAACTTTCCAAGGTTCTGCTGAAAAGCGGCGATTTCCAACTTTCTAGGCCTGATGGCGTTTAAGATTATTGAGATAACTCGATAAAAAGGATGGACTCGCATTTTTTCATTGACCGCCCTGGGAAAAACCTCGGTTTCTCATGGCAAAAGCTAATTTTACCATTGTCTTCAAGTGTAGGTTACCAAAATCAAGGGAGAATGTCAAAGAAAGCTAAATTATAAATAGTTTTAAAATTTTTTTTTTTACGTTTCTCTGACCTCAATAGAATGGGTGGAAAATAATTGATTTTCTTCATAACCTAATTATTATGGTTTCTTTGAATTTTATTCATGTACAACCGGTTTTTCGGTGCTTTATTTCCGCTCATAAAATTAATCCTGGATCACTTTTCTGAGGCACGTTCTATAAAATGAGCTCCCACGTCTTTTCAACGTTATCCCCCGGGTTGTAATCCGTTCTAATAGGATGAACCCACGTAGAGACAGTTCAAATGTTTATTTTTATCGATCAGGAAATAAGAAATTTGTCATCTATTTCACTTTTTTAATCTCAAGGGTTTTTAAATACGCAGGACGTAGGGCGTTTTAACCCTTTTAACGGCGAAGGGTTGGTTTTTATCAAATATTTCGAAAACTATGAGGTTTAGAGTAAAATATATTAAGTTCAAAAATAATATAAATTAAATTTACAACAAAAAGTGTTTTGTGCATAATCTTGATAAAGTGAACGGTTTCGGAGTTATGAGCCGTCAAAAAAAGCCTTTATTTCTACGTTTTTGACTGACAACTCAGTTTATTATCGGTTTTTATCAAATATCTCGAAAACTAAGAGGTTTAGCGTAGAAAGTAATAAGTACTAAAATAATCTAAATTAAATTTACTACAAAAAGTGTTTTATGTATAATCTTGCTAAAGTGAACGGTTTCGGAGTTATCGACTGTCAAAAAGTTATTTCTACGTTTTTGACTGACAACTCAGTTTATTATCGGTTTTTATCAAATATCTCGAAAACTAAGAGGTTTAACGTAGAAAGTAATAACTACTAAATAATCTAAATTAAATTTTCTACAAAAAGATATTTGTGCATAATGTTGATAAAGTGAACGGTTTCGGAGTTATCGACCGTCAAAAAAAGGCTTTATTTCTTCGTTTTTGACTGACAACTCAGTTTATTATCGGTTTTTATCAAATATCTCGAAAACTAAGAGGTTTTTATCAAATATTTCGAAATCTATGAGGTTTAGAGTAAAACATACGAAGTTCACAAATAATATAAATTAAATTTCCAACAAAAGTGTTTTGTGCATAATCTTGTTAAAGTTTACACTTTACTTGTTAAGTTCGGAGTTATCGACCGTCAAAAAATAGTTTTTACTTTTTTGACTGACAATTCAGTTTATTATCGGTTTTTATCAAATATCCCGAAAACTAAGAGATTTAGCGTAGAAAGTAATAAGTACTAAAATAATCTAAATTAAATTTTCTAAAAAAAGAGTTTTGTGCATAATCTTCCTAAAGTGAACGGTTTCGGAGTTATCGACCGTCAAAAAATTATTTCTACGTTTTTGACTGACAATTCAATTTATTATCGGTTTTTTTCAAATATCTCGAAAACTAAGAGGTTTAGGCTCAAACATATTAAGTTCAAAATATTTTAAATTAAATTTTTTACAAAAAGTGTTTTGTGCATAATCTTGGTAAAATGAACGGTTTCGGAGTTATCAACCGTCAAAAATTAATTATACGTTTTTGACTGACAACTCAGTTTATTATTAGTTTTTATCAAATATATCGAAAACTATGAGGTTTAGCGTAAAAATTAATATGTACAAAAATAATCTAAATTAAATTTTCTACAAAAAGTACTTAGCACATAACCTTTCCAAAGTGAAAGGGTTCCGAGTTAGAAGCCAAAAAGATTTTTTTTTGTTATGATTTTGACAATCGAAATCATCATTTTAAAGGTAATAGGATTTATTACCTATATCGAATCCTCTCTTTTATAATATTGCTAAAATGTCTTTTTTTTTTGACGTTTTAGAAAAGTTTTTTTTTTTTTTTTTTTTTTTTTTTTTTTTTTTTTTTTTTTTTTTGACGGCTCATTACTCCGAAACTGTTCTCTTTAGCAAGATAATGATATAATCCTTTTTTGTCGGAAATTTAATGTAGATTATTTTGTGCTTAATACTTTTCGTGCTAAACCTCATAGTTTTCGAGATATTCGGTAAAAACTTAGCCAAACTTACTTCAAAATCCTGGACGTTTTGGCTCCCAAAAAAATCTTTCTCATTCGCCCCTTTTTCATAATAGAACCAGAGGTCAAATATAAAACCGCTTTAATTTTAAAAAAATTGCAACATTCTTTTGTTATTTCAGGCTTTTATGATCTTTTATTTAACTCACTTAAAACCTCAAGCAACATATTGAAATTATGTAATATGCGCGGTAATAAGATTGCTTCTAACGTTTTTCTTTGTGGTCTCCACCTTGAGGTTTAACGTTTTTCAAAAACGTTGCTTCATTTATCAGTTTTTTTAAAGCTTTTCCTTTTATAAAAATATAGACGAGATGCCTAATTTAGATTTTTATCTATTTACGTTAAAAAGCACGCTTTCGGCCTCCAGAAACGTGAGTTGTGAAGTCGAAAGATTTTTGCATTATTCAAATCAGAGTAATTAGTCCGAGATGTTGATGACCTCGTTATAACAGTTCAAAATCCAAATTAACAAAAGAACATTAAAATCTTTTGTCACCATGGAAAAAATCTTGCGTGTATGAAAATCGTTTAGACGCACGCTATGGCCAATCATCCAAAACTCTTTTTTTTAAAAAAAAGGCCTTCATATGAACGTTTTTTTATAGAAACATGTAGAAACCTTTTTGGTTAATTATACGGTGTATTGTTACTAAAAGAAGATGGTAACAAGCTCCGCTGCTTTCCACACTCTGATTGTTTCTTTCACACTTGTACAGCCTCATCCGGGAAGAAGACTACCGTTGAAAAGCAGGTTTTTCATCCTCGTTTATTTAACATCAGAAATGAGTAGAAAATGATTATGGTTTTATTTTTTTAAATGGCCTAATGGGTGAGAAATATTCTCATTTTTATATTTTATCCTGGGAGCTAAGATTCTAACTTGTTGCCTCAAGACTCCTGGCATTAAAATTGAATAGCATGATCCATCTTTATGTACGTCTGATCTTCCGGTTCTTAATAGCTTTGTTCCAACCGAAGTTTGAAACTGGTTAGAAACTCCTGGAGCATGCGCAGAAGGATTTAAACGTCAGATTTGACGGACGAACGATATGAGCGAAGTCAGATTTGACGTCTAAGTCCTTCTGCGCATGCTCCAGGAGTTTCAAACTGCGGTTGGAACAAACTGTTACTTATTGAGTAAAAACGAGACATTTCCCACATTTTCGTGTTTTTTGAGGAGTAATGAGAATATTTATTAAATACCCCACTTTCCAATGGTTTTATGATAGAGAAACTATTTTTTCAGGAGTTTTTCTTGGTTTTTTGACAAAGAAACCCCATTTTTGAAGGGATTTTGCAGATTTTTAGGCAGAGAAACCCCATTTTCACGAGTTTTTCTCAGTTTTTTTAATATATACTGCATTTTCAGGAGCTTTTCTGTGTTTCAACATATAAACCCCGTTTTCAGGAGTTTTCCTCAACTTTCTTAACAGAGAAACCCCATTTTTCAAAGGATTTTGCAGATTTTTAGACAGAGAAAACCCATTTTCAGGAGTTTTTCTAGGTTTTTTGACAAAGAAACCCCATTTTCTCAAGTTTTACTCAGTTTTTTAACATATAAACTGCATTTTTAGGAGTTTTTCTGTGTTTTCAACATATAAGCCCCGTTTACAGGAGTTTTCCTCGACTTTCTTAACACAGAAACCCCATTTTTGAAGGTATTTTCCTGATTTTTAGACAGAGAAAACCCATTTTCAGGAGATTTTATTCTGTTTTTTGCCAGAAACGTTTTGCAGATTCCAAGGTTCTCTTCTCGTCCAATCTTTCTGTTCATTCAATTTCCTCGCTTTTCCAATCTCCCAGTTCTTCCAACCTTCCTGCTCTTCCAATTTCTCTGCTCGTCCAATCTTTCTGTTCTTCCAATGTCCTCGCTTTTCCAATCTTTCTGTTCTTCCAATGTCTCTGCTCGTCCAATCTTTCTGTTCTTCCAATGTCGTCGCTTTTCCAGTCTTTCTGTTCTTCCAATGTCGTCGCTTTTCCAGTCTTTCTGTTCTTCCAATGTCGTCGCTTTTCCAATCTTTTGTTCTTCCAATGTCTCTGCTCGTCCAATCTTTCTGTTGTTCCAATGTCTCTGCTCTTCCAATCTTTCCTTTCTTCCACTCTTTCTTTACTTCCAATCTCCCTGCTCTTCCAATCTCTCTGCTCGTCCAATCTTTCTGTTCCTCTAATGTCGTCGCTTTTCCAATCTTTCTGTTCTTCCAATGTCCTCGCTTTCCAATCTTTCTGTTCCTCCAATGTCGTCGCTTTTCCAATCTTTCTGTTCCTCCAATGTCGTCGCTTTTCCAATCTTTCTGTTCCTCCAATGTCGTCGCTTTTCCAGTCTTTCTGTTCTTCCAATGTCGTCGCTTTTCCAATCTTTCTGTTCCTCCAATGTCGTCGCTTTTCCAATCTTTTTGTTCTTCCAATGTCCTCGCTTTTCCAAGCTCCCTACTCGTCCATCTTTCGTTCTGTTCTTCCAATGTCCTCTCTTTTCCAATCTCCCAGTTCGTCCAATCTTCCTGGTCTTCCAATAGCTCTACTTGTGCAAACTCCCTGCTCTTCCAATCTATTCTAAAAATGAGAAAAACACCATTCAAAACGCCATGTTAAACCAAGAAGTTATCCAACAATTAATTGTTTTGTCTAAAAAAACGTGGGTTGGATTTCAATCTGCATATTCAAAGCCTTGATTTAGTAATGTTGAATCATAAATTGCTGATCGCCAGAACTAGAAATCGTTGTTTTTCTTGAATAATTCCATGGCGTTGAGTCATTCGCTTTTGACGATTTCCGTTTTGTCGGAATGCGCTCCCAGGAATTTCTTCGTGTTGCACCTGTTATGCCATGTGTCCACAGGTAAACAGGATGCTGATAAACGCTCTAAATTTTATGTACAGAATCTATTTTAAAATCCTTCTTCTCTCCCGAAGGAATCCATTTAATGAAAGGGGTCCTTCTTAATCGTTTTTAAATGCATAGATGGCCTCCAAGGCACCTGGAAATTTGATAATTTGCCTCGTTTTTTTTTGTTCCTATGATGACAATAATAGAGTAGGGAAAAAAAGGAGGGCTTTTGATTAAACCAGTTTCTTGTTGGGTTCGCCGGCCAGAGGATTCAAGGGCATGTCGATGAATAATCAACTTTTTTCTATATGCAGAACGTAACTTAAAATATAATAGAAAAGATAAGATCCACTTTTTTCTCACAGTTTTGCACCTATTGGTCAAGGAAGCGGAGCGTGTGAGAAAACTCCTTTTTCATCTAAAAAGACATTTAATGCAGCATTATTAACAATATCCTTGACTTTTTTTAATGGGAAAATATAATAATGAGCGCCTAAACGTGCAAACTCAACTTTCTCAATTCTTTATTCGTTAAAACCATCAAACGTTCCATTGGTTGGCTTTGTTCCTTTTGTTTGGATGTTTCTCTTTTCCTGTTCTTCCGATCTTCCTGCTCTTCCAATCTCTCTGCTCTTCCAATCTTCCTTTTCTTCCAATCTCTCTGCTCTTCCAATCTTCCTTTTCTTCCAATCTCTCTGCTCGTCCAATCATCCTGCTCTTCCAATCTCTCTGCTCGTCCAATCTTCCTGCTCTTCCAATCTTCCTGCTCGTCCAATCTTCCTGCTCTTCCAATCTCTCTGCTCGTCCGATCTTCCTGCTTCCAATCTCTCTGCTTGGTCCAATTTTACTGCTCTTCCAATCTTCCTGCTCTTCCAATCTCTCTGCTCGTCCGATCTTCCTGCTCTTCCAATCCCTCTGCTCTTCCAATCCCTCTGCTCTTCCAAACTCTCTGCTCGTCCAATCTTCCTGCTCTTCCAATCTTCCTGCTCTTCCAAACTCTCTGCTCGTCCAATCTTCCTGCTTTTTCAATCTCCCTGCTCGTGCAATCTTCCTGCTCTTCCAAACTCTCTGCTCGTCCAATCTCTACTCGTCCAATCTTCCTGCTCTTCCAATCCATCTGCTTGTCCAATCTTCCAGCTCCTTCAATCTCTCTCCTTGTCCGATCTTCCAGCTCTTCCAATCTCTCTGCTCGTCCATTCTTCCTGCTCTTCCAATCTCTCTGCTCGTGCAATGTTCTTGCTCTTCCAAATTCTCTGCTCGTCCGATCTCTCTGCTCGTCCAATCTTCCTGCTCTTCCAATCCATCTGCTCGTCCAATCTTCCTGCTCTTCCAATCCATCTGCTTGTCCAATCTTCCAGCTCCTTCAATCTCCCTGCTCTTCCAATCCGCCAAAAGTTTTCTACGACGCGATTCTTTCCGTCGGTTGCGACTTTTGGTATGAAGTAACTCATTTAATTTTTATTTACAGGGAGATGGGATGAATGATTGTGAGGAGCCACGAGGCTCAAACATGGCTTTGGATTATAGTTTTAACAGCAACGTGCTCAGGACGAAAGTATCTCCTCCTTTCCGCAGTTCATACAGCGACAGGTATATTTAATTTTGTTGCTACAATATCTCATTTTTCTTTAAAGACATGGCCATCATCACCATCACAATCATAGGAGGATGCAGGAGTCTTTATATAGGAGTAATTCAAGTCTTGAGTTGATGCACGATCATGGGCATCAGACGGAAACGAAGCCGGCGACACCAGTATTAAGAAGAGAGTACGGATCTCATGGGAGCATCGATGTTATTGCAGATAAAAATTTAAATTCTGAACCATTTTTGAAATGTTAGACCTCAAAACCAAAGAAAGCGATATCAATTCGTTGATTGATGACGATAAAGTGATGAGTCCGAAGCTTAAGCTTAAGCTGGGACGTTTCTGGGGAAGTACTGCGCGACTAAGCGAACCGATGAGTCTTTGACAAGTCCTTCTGAAGAAGAAAGGCAAAGGAGACGAGCCTTCGCGCACTACGACTGTCGTTCCGTCACAGCGAATTTAAGCTACGCCGATTAAGAGGAATCTTGCTCTCTAGAAGACGAAATACAACAACCGGAGCATCCGCAGCATCCATGATTGGTGCTCGTTCTTCAACTCCTGATACTCCAGAATCCATCGAAGATGACCAAGGAGACGGAACATCAAATGATCTAATCGAAAGGTACTTTATCCAAAAGAAAAAAAATTTGTCATTTTTATTTTTAGTTGTCCATTTTTTCGAAATGAAGTCGGAGGAGAAGAAGAAAGAGTCGTCGCCCTTATGCGTGGAAGAGTGAAAAGAAGAAATTCTCCACTACACAGGACATCTTTGGCATGTGGAATATCAATTTTGGAGTTTTTGTCATTTTTATTTTTAGTTGTCCATTTTTTCGAAATGAAGTCGGAGGAGAAGAAGAAAGAGTCGTCGCCCTTATGCGTGGAAGAGTGAAAAGAAGAAATTCTCCACTACACAGGACATCTTTGGCATGTGGAATATCAATTTTGGAGTTTCCCTCTGGAGATAGTCATTGGAAAGAACCAGTTTGTCCTTATAATGTAAATCCTCGACCGTTAGAAGCTATCGACCATGGAGCTCTTTATTACCGAAAATTTTTCTATCAACAAGGTAATTTTGTGACTTTCTTTTTTGTTTTTAAATTTGCTTTTTAGAACATCAAAATTGGTTTGGAATGGATGACAACTTGGGCCCTGTTGCTATCAGTTTGAAAAAAGAAAAGGTCGAAAAATCTTCAAATGTTGGCTCTCCTAACATCTATCGATACCGAATCGTTATAAGAACGAGCGAAGTAAGTTTTCGCAGAATGTCCTTAAGATTTAATAATCTCTTTTCAGCTTTTGACACTCCGTGGGTCAGTGATGGAAGATGCGATACCAAATATGAAGCCAAGTTCAAGCAAATCGATGAATACAAAAGAAGTCATTGAATATGCACCCGAAGTTGTAATTTCGTGCCTTAAATTGGGAATATCAGGCCCGCAGACTGAAGACGCTTTGATCAAATTGGACGAACAAGGTTTATCCAAGCACTACAAAGTTGGTATTATGTACTGCAAAGCCGGACAATCGACGGAAGAGCAGATGTACAACAATGAAGAAGCTGGGCCTGCTTTCACCGAATTTCTTGACACCATCGGACAAAGAGTTCGCCTCAAAGGATTTGACAAATACAAAGCAGGATTAGACAACAAAAGTAAACTCAACATTATTTATTTTTAGTATTACCAACTGTTTTTTTAGCTGACTCAACTGGCTATCTACAATGTTACCGTTTACGCCAAATAATAGACAACAGGTAAAATTTTTAACTTTCTTAACCCTTTCGAGACTGCGTCTGACGCCGGATTCTCTGTGCTACTCGCGCAGCACTTTTCCCCAAACTTCTCCCCGACCGCTTCCAGCGCCCAGTAAAGCACAGAAAGCGACGAGTGATGCGATCATCACGTAGTTCATTTCTTCCCCAACAGATGGCCAGTTTTTGCATGTCGCTAGCGCCACGGGAAGCGAAGGTATTAAATATCTTAGAGAGGCTTCCCGCTGGCGCCCCTGGGCAACTAAAGTCGCCTGCGGTCTCCAAGCGACGTGCGCGCATGGTAACTATAGTCTCCTGCGGTCTATAGCACCACGGGAAGCAAAGGTATTAAATATCTTAGAGAGGCTTCCTGCTAGCGCCACTGGGCAACTAAAGTCGCCTGCGGTCTTCAAGCGACATGCGCGCATGGCAACTATGGTTGCCTGCGGTCTCCAAGCGACATGCGCGCATGGCAACTATGGTTGCCTGCGGTCTCGAAAGGGTTAATTCCCTCCATGAACGTTTATTGGGAGAGGGTCTTCAAAAAATGGCTGTTCATCCCATCTGGCCTGCCTGGACTTTTTCATTGATTATAATTTTGTTATAGCTTTTAAGGAAACGACATATTGGAAATGACATAGTGACTATCGTTTTTCAAGAACCTGGTGCTGAGCCTTTTACTCCAAAAGTCATCCGATCTCAATTTCAGCACGTTTTTATCGTCGTCAGAGCAATCAATCCTTGCACGGATAACACCCATTACAAGTAAATTCTATCATTTTATAAACAAAATCTAGTTATAAATATTTATTTTAGGGTCTCAGTCACACGTTCTAAGGACGTCAGCGTTTTTGGACCACCCATACCGGAAGGAGCGACATTCCCCAAATCTAAAGGATTCGCCGATTTCCTTTTAGCCAAAAGTAAGCATTTTATTGTTTATGAACTGTTTTGATATCTTTTTCTTAGTGATTAACGCTGAAAATGCTGCGCACCAAAGTGAAAAATTTGCTACAATGGCAACCAGAACACGTCAGGAATATCTTAAAGACTTAGTCGCCAACTATACAACATCTACGATTGTGGAAACCAACCAAAAATTTTGTAAAGTTTTTATTTCTTTAGTGCTTCGATTTTATTGTATGTTTTTTAGCCATGCTGTCGTTCAGTAGTAAGAAAAAAGATAGATGGAGGCCTCGGTTTTTGCCAGATACCACTCAAAATGGTGCTATATGCTGGCAAGTTATGCTGGACGACTGCAGTCAGTCGAGCACAATCGATTGCTTTTTGGCGATTTCTTCAGATTCGTTTGTCCTCATAGAAGAGGGACTGAGAGAAATCATTTTTGTAACACCGTGCAAAGCGATATTGGGATGGTCGACGAATACGAATAGCCTTCGCCTCTATTTCCACCAAGGAGAATGCGTGACGTTCCACATGAAAGAGGCGAAAAGAGACGAACTTATGGAAGTCGTCGTACGTCTGAAAGCTGTCACGAATGCATGCGTCGCTCAAGAACTTTCGCTGAAAGAAACTCTCTTGGGCAGCTTGGATTTCATGTTCAACCTGACGGAGTAGTTACACAAGTTGAAAAATGGGTTTAGCCTGGACTGCAGGATTGCGACAAGGTGCTCGATTAGTCGAGATTTGTAAAGTCGCTGTATCAACGTTAAGCCATGACCAGATGGTCGACCTTCTTAAAACATCAATGGCAGTCACCGTTACTGTCATTCCTCCTATGCCTGATGGTTCTCCCAGACGTGGATGCACGCTTCCAAGCTGTAAATATAACTCAAATAATGAAGGAGACTACGAGAATGTCAACAACGATACTAAAAGTAATAAAGCAAGACAGCAAGCAGTGACTTCCAGCATTCGGAAAAGATATGAAAGAAGTTTTTTCTCCACCAAGATCAAGCAATAGTTCAGGCTACGGAACAGGAAGTAGCAGTAAATCATCTGGGAGTGAGAAATTCATCATAGAAGGGACATTGACAAGTTCTTCAAGCGGTCATTCTTCAGATGATAGATGGTACGACGTTTTGGAAGGAGTAGAAGGTGAAGGAAGCTCTCCTCCTCCTCCTTTACCTGTGCGGTTGAACAACTACATCCATTCTTCAAATCCGAAGATAAACAGCTTCTCTTTGCTGGAACCTCATGATTTCAAGGTCGGAGAAAAAGTAACTTGTTTAATGAAAGCAGAAAGAAGTCATGAACTGCGAAGACAAATTGAAAGAAATCAGCTTGAATATCATATGAGCCAAAATGATTTCCTCAATTATCATGATGGCGAGAAAGCCACATCGTTGACATTAGAATCTTTGAGGCCGTTAAGCGATGGACATTCTACAGATACGAGTTCGACAAGCGAAAGAATTTTTGGGCTTCCTAGCGAAGAAGATCTTTCAGGGAAAAATTCGCCGGCTGTACGAAGGCGTCCGAAAGGCGGTAAAGATAGTCCACGAGGGAAGGAGAAGGAAATCGTCGGTGCTCGTCTTCGCCCTGGAGTGACACCGCGATCTCAACGGAATTCAGCAAATCTTCAGTCTAGTACTCTTCAGCAAGATTTGATGAGACTTATTCTTCCGGATTATATGCCACAAGAAGCAGAAGGTCTACCTAAAGATGAATGTTCGACTCTCTACGGAAAAATCCCAAGCAGCGGAAGTTTGCCTGATTCTGTCAAATCGAGATCACGGGAAAATCTTTCTTCTTTGTCGCTCAGATCGCACAGCCCTCCAACTAAAGAAAAAGAGACCATTTTAACTCTTGCCAGGCCTGCCACTGTAATATCAAACACTTCTACAGCCTCAAGTCCAGCTCCCAGCGAAAACAAACTTCTTAAGGATGAAAGGTTGTTTCTTAAATAAAAATTTTTTCGTCTAACTATTCTTTTTATAGGTCATCACCAAGAGTTCCAATGAAAGCTTCCCTCATTATAGACCAAGATCTTGATTGGTCGAATCTTGAAAACGGATCTTTACTTCATGAACCTGAAGGCTCCAGCGAAAAGTATGTATTTCATAAACAATTTTAAAATCCTCTAATTAATTTTAAGGAGGGAGAAAGAAATGGCCAAACAGATCACACAATTAGAAAACCATCTTCGAAAGAAACAAGGAAACGGTTACTTCTTGAAGAAGAAGTGAAGAATCTACGAGAAGAAAACAGACGTCTTCAGCAAGAATCGCAGAATGCAGCACTTCAACTCCGCCGATTCACAGAATGGTTCTACAAAACCATCGAAAAACAATGACAATATTTTTTTTGTATCTTTTTACTATTAAAAGAGAAAACACCAAATATTAAGTTCATATTAGACAATAGTTAGTTTGTTATCTAGTCAATTTTTGACATCCAACTTTTTTTTTCTTTTTTTTAATTTATTTTCACTGTAACACATCTAAAAATATGTATATTATAATTAATAAGAATTTTTTTAAAAGTATTATAGTTCACTATGTATTGAAAACAAAATTAATTAAATTTTTTGATACCTAATTTTATTATTTGTTAACCTTGGAATCTGCGAAAGGTTTCTGGCAAAAAACAGAATAAAATCTCCTGAAAATGGGTTTTTTCCGTCTAAAAATCGGCAAAATCCCCTCAAAAATGGGGTTTCTCGAAAGTCGAGGAAAACTCCAGAAAACGGGGTTTATGTGTTAAAAACGCAGAAAAACTCCTGAAAATGCAGTTTATGTGTTAAAAAACTGAGAAAAACTCGTTTCTTTGTCAAAAACCTAGTAAAACTACTGAAAATGGGTTTTCTCTGTCTAAAAATCGGGAAAATCCCTTCAATTCTCTGTTATAGGGATGGGCGATATGTAAAAATATATCGATATATCGTTCGACCTATTTATCGGGACAAATATATCGGTGGCACCGATATATCGGGACAAATATATTGGTGGCACCAGTATATCGGAAGAAAAATATCGCCAAGCCAAACCTCGACCTTCATTATTATTACAAATGCGCTAAAAATTGACGAAATATGCCATATAATATGCAAACGCTAATAATTTCGACGATTTTCGCCCAAAAAAAACTAGAAAAAGAAGAAGTTTTCTGGAGCCTTGATGAATATATCAAAGGAAAAATGCCAAAAATCCGGTAAAATGTGTTTTTAGGTGAAAAATTCCATAAAAGTTATTCTTGACCAGAACACCGTAAAAAAAACACCAGATAATCTTGTCAAAAGGTAGTTTCTTATACAAAAACTGTGAAAAATGCCTTTAAAAAAGTCAATTTTAGGTCAAAAATGACTTAATCCGTAGTTTCTTAAATAAACTGTGAAAAATGCCTTGAAAACACAATTTTGGACAAAAATGCCTTAAATCCGTTGTTTCTTAGACAAAAACTGTGAAAAATGCCTTTAAAAAAGGCAATTTTTGGGCAAAAATGACTTAAATCCGTTGTTTCTGACAAAAACTGTGAAAAATGTCTTTTTAAAAAGGCAATTTTTGGTCAAAAATGACTTAATCCGTAGTTTCTTTAAAAAAAACTGTGAAAAATGCCTTGAAAACACAATTTTGGACAAAAATGGCTTCAATCCATTGTTTCTTAAAAAAAACTGTGAAAAATGCCTTGAAAACACAATTTTGGACAAAAATGCCTTAAATCCGTTGTTTCTTAGATAAAAACTGTGAAAAATGCCTTTAAAAAAGGCAATTTTTGGTCAAAAATGCCGCTTGCAACTATCTTGTAAAATTTGCACTAACATTCAAAATATGCTGTTAAGAAAGTCGAGGAAAACTCCTGTAAAAAGGGCTTATATGTTGAAAACACAGAAAAACTCCTAAAAATGGAGTTTACATGTTAAAAACTGAGAAAAACTCGAGAAAATCGGGTTTCATTGTCAAAAAAACCTAGGAAAACTCCTGAAAATGGGTTTTCTCTGTCTAAGAATCAGAAAATTCCCTTCGAAAATGGGGTTTCTCAGTTAAAAAAGTCTAGGAAAACATCTGAAAACGGAGTTTATATGTTGAAAACACAGAAAAACTCCTAAAAATGCAGTTTATATGTTAAAAAACTGAGAAAAACTCAAGAAAATGGGGTTTCTTTTTTGACTCCTTAAAAACACGACAATGTGGGAAATGTCTCGTTTTTACACAACTAGTAACAGTTTGTTCCTACCGCAGTTTGAAACTCCTGGAGCATGCGCAGAAGGACTTAGACGTCAAATCTGACATCGCTCAAATCGTTTGTCCGTCAAATCTGACAAGCAAATCCTTCTGAGCATGCTTCAGGAGTTTCAAACCAGTTCAGTTGGAACAAAGCTAACATTAACAGTAATGTAAAAACGCTTTTTATTCCCCAGATTTCCTTTCTCCAATTCCAGAAATTTTTTATCAAGCTTTTTAGCTGACCATTTGTGGTTTAAGCAAAAATAATATTTTTAAAAAGTTTTTTTATTTACAAAATTTAAATAGAAAATTACATATGAAGTTCATCCTCGATCATTTTTTCAACAGTCCGATTTTCATTCTTTTTCTGCGATAGTTGAAGTAAAACTGAACAGTATATTTACTAAAATCGCAAATCTTTCCCAATTCATGATGTTTTCGAATAAGACTTTTCTGCAGCGCCAATAAAACGGAGACAGGCGGCGTTTTAACTTTCGTAAGAAGAGATTTCAACCAAAGAACATAAAATTCAAAATGGCGACTTGTTTCTAAAGCTGAGGATATGTATATGAGTAATTTTTCAATATAAATTTGTGGTAAGGTAAGGCTGCACATTTCGATTTCGTTCGGCGGGATTGATTCAACGGTTTCTTTTATTAACGATTTTTCGTTGAGCCGTAACGCCATCATGATGGCATCGCTGAAGTTTTTCCTTTTCTTGGCATCTCTGACTGTATTAGTGGTTATTCCTTCGTCTAGATGGTATGGGTCGAAAAGATATTCAGTATCTAAAGAATAGATAAGAAGCCCTTCTGTAGTCACAGCAGCCCAGGATTGATTGGTAGGAGAGAACATAATAGAAAATATTCTGATTTCAGGCTTAAAAGATCTGGCAGCCATATCACCTTTAGTCGCTCCTGGCATCCTTATCATATCTTCCCTCCTCTCATCTCTTCCTTCGATCAAATTTTTATTCCCAAATTCAGACATTACTCTTCTATTAATAAAATCGTCGACAGCATCCAAAGACCTATTTTGCGTCACAACATATTTCTTTAAGATGATTTCTTCCTCTCTGTTGTATATGCAGACATATTTAGATTGTCCGCCGCCAAAATGAATTTGCCGTCTGCAGAATAGCAGAGAGTGGTAAACGCTTTGCTTTTTTGAGATGTCTTCGCTTTGATTAAGTCTGTATCGGAGCGGCCGCTTTCGATGTCCATTTTTCCTTCTATGAATCCAGTTTGTTGACCTAATGAAGGATCAAAGAACAATATCTGTCCATCTAAGGTGGCTACGGCGATTTCTTTACCGTCTGGTCTGTATTTGACGCATAAGCCATCTGATGATAGCTGCATAACTTCATTCGTGGTTGAAGTTTCAATAGCATTCCATATTCTGAGAGTTTTGTCCCAGCTTACTGAAGATAGTTCAGTTGATGCTAGGCCAGGGTTGAATGCCAAGCTGACCACAGGACCTTCATGTCCGCTCAAGATTTCCAAAAGCCTTCCCACTTTCAACGACCAAAGATAAATCTCGAATACGTCTTGTCCGCCAGCAGCAACAAACTCGCAGCTAGAATCGATGGCTAATGATGTAAACTGTACAGGTCGTGTGGAAGTTAATGTTTTGAAGTTTCTATACCGAGTTAGATCAAATGCTCTTACAGTCCCATCCAATGATGCGGAGACCAAAAATTTTCTGTTTGACGCAAACTCAACAGCAGTCACTGCAGAAGTATGCTCGCTGAAAGTCACGAAGCAAAATCCATTTTGAGTATTCCAAAGCTTAATTTTTCCATCTTCACCACCAGTGACGATAAACTGGCCATCTTTGGAATACGATAAAGTCGTCATTGGCGATGAATGTCCTTGCTGCTTAAGAACATACGTTTCGCTCTGCCATTCCCAAACTAAAAGCTGTCCATACTTCTCACAACCAATGGCTATCCAATCTCCTATATTGTTGAACGTCAAATGAGAAATAGATGTGTCTGTGATGCTCAAACTATGAATAAGATTGACATCAGGTAATTCATACAGAAGAAAAGTTCCATCTGAATTTCCTATGACTAAAATCTTTGTTTTTTTGTTGTAATCAGCAGTTTCTACTGTATTCTTTGTGTTTATGTCTAGTAAATAGTGCTTTTTGAGTAAGGAATATTTTAATTTTTGATTTTCGTCTTCTTCGGTTTCTTTTTCGATGTTTTCATCGCGTTCTTCGCCGCGGGAAAGATCGATGTCATCCGACGGCTTTTTCTTCTCCGGAGGTTCTTCTGCGAGGTCATCAAGGTCAAGATTCGCTTCCCAAATTGAGAGTCGCCCATTTCGACTTAATGTGGTTACATCTAAAGAGTCTTGGTCGAAGAATACGTTGATTATGGAATCTGCGTGAGTTCCTAAGGAGCAGATTCTGAATTGATTGAGTTTGGGTAATGCGTAGATTTTTACGGTGGCGTCTTTAGATCCTACTGCGAGTATTCGGGAATCGGAAGACCAGTCGACGCATGAAGTAGAATCGACAGGCCCTAAGAACACTCTTTCCAGAATAAAAGGGTTAAATTCACCCAAATGCTGCCCAGGAGAACGAAATACGTGAGTACTACGCCCTTTACAAACTGCGAAGTATTTACCATCAGGGCTAAACTTCACACAAGAGACGCTACCTCTAAAACGATAACTGTAACCGAACGCGTCGACGTACTGATAAGAAAAGCGTCTCCTCTTTCGTTGACGGCGATGAGCAACGAATCGTTCGGAGAAAGCGCCAAAGTCGTGAAATCGTAGCGGCTTTCGACCGGAAGAGTCGAAGATTTGTTGCTTTTGAGGTCGAAGATTGAGATACGGTTACCAACCGGGCTGATAACGTTATTTCCGTCATTTGTAAAAAGTAAATTACCTTTTTTATAAACACTTCCTAAAAGATTCGAAAATTTAAAAGAAAACTTCATTTTAAACTAGTACAAAAGATACATCAACAAACAAGGATGAAACCTCTCCAATTTTGAGCACGTGTGTCGCTTATCACAAATCATGGGAATATGGTGAAAACAATCGAACAACCCGGTTATTCTGAACAACCGGATATCTTGATCGTACTTGAATTGAATGGTTTAAAAAAAATCTAAGCCTAAAAAGGGCAAATAAAAGAAAGAAAAATGATATTTTGTTTTTTTGACGGAATAGTGAAGAGGAAACATTAGTAGCCAATATAAAAAATTCCCAAACTCGGTTTAAACGCGAATTTTCCCGGTTTTTCGCCTTTATCTTCAAAACGGTATGTCCTAGCCAAAAAATAACTAAGTTAAAAAGAAAGCTGGCTGAATTTCCTATAAATTTGGTTTATTACAATTTTTTGTACAACCAACGGTGCCCGAGCTACGGCGGCGAAAACACTGCAAAAAAAATTTTTTTTACCGTGGGGCGATGGAGCGTGACTCATCGCGGTTATTCGCCTGTATCTTCAAAACGGTACGTCGTAGCCAAAAAATAATAAAGTTAAAAAAGATAGCTGGCTGAATTTCCTATAAATTTGGTTTAATAAAATTTTTTGTACGACCTACGGCGCTAGAGCTAAATAGCGGCGAAAAACAATGTAAAAAAAAAAAACAAATTTTTGACCCCTGGGCGATGGAGGGTTACTTTTCGCGGTTTTTCGCCTGTATCTTCAAAATGGTACGTCATATAAAAAAAAAAACTTAAGTTAAAAAAGAAAGCTGGCTAAATTACCTATAAATTGGGTTCTATTATATTTTCTGTACGACCAACGGCGCCAAAGCTACACGGCGGCGAAATCAGTGCAAAAATTTTTTAACGATGGGCGTGACTTTTCGCGGTTTTTCGCCAGTATCTTCAAAACGGTACGTCCTAGCCAAAAATGTATAACGTAAAAATGAAAGGTGATAAAGTTTCCAACAAATTTGACGAAATCAACTTCATTGCAGGATCTGCCGTTTCCGAGCTGCTAAGCGCAGAAAAAAGCCGATAAAAAAAAAAGCTTTTGTGAAAAAATCAGAGATCCTCCCCTACTTAAAAAAACAAAATACCATATTTCAAGCCCCAGGGTTAGATTGACTGGACCTCACAGAATACCACAATCAGTATAGTATACAGGGTGTCCGGAAACACATGGCAAGCGTCTGGGAGAGCGTTAAAAAGTGGTTTTACGAAAAAAGTTAAATGTAAACCCCCTTAATTTAAATCAAAGAATTTGATGGTGTAGTTTAAAATCCGCCTGGATATACAGGGTGTCCCAGACACAACCTAACTTCGTTATTTCAAATGAGAACCCCTATTTTTATTTCAGATTCGTAATCTACGCAAAATTTCAAGTAGATTTGAGTACTCATATGACGATTTCGGACAACTTTTAAAAAATGTCAAAATTTAGCGTTTTTTGCGCTAAAATCCGATAAAATTGACCTAGGAGACTCGTTTTTTTTTAATTCCACTTATTTTTTCCCGAAGAATCCAACTGTCTCAAATTTGAGCATCTTCGCATTCTGCATCACGAGATTTCGTCGCTAATGGCCTTTTTTCAAGTTGAACTCCAAATTCCATACTTCAAAAATGGAAATTAGCGATTTGTTGACGGAATTTTAATTTTTGATGCATAAACACAAAAGACGCTGTAGCTCTTTCAAAATTTGTGGTCCGAAAGAA
>JACGAQ010002751.1:0-37313 GCA_014119065.1 Orius insidiosus
TTATACTGGGAAGAGATGACCATCTGCCCTTTGGAAATTCAATACTGCATATAGGGTGCGTTTGTGAGTAAAATCGCTTAAAAGTCCTGTGTAATCCTTTAAATCCTCTAATTTCCAACGGCTAATCCGATAATTTACAAGGATTTGGGCAAGAACGAAAGATCTTTTCGGCAAAAGGTGTTAGCGATCCGAGGTGTTATATTTTGAGAATTCGGTTACCTACGATTTTTACTCTTGAAGTTTAACAATACGATTTTACCCATCAAGGATCCCATGACAAATACGCCTCGAGGATGCTTGTCGATTTGGAACAATACATTTAACAATTAGTACGACGGAATATGTTTTAGACACGTGATAGGAGCACGCATCCATTACCAAGCCACGTGGTAACATTGTTGCTCGCCATTGTCAAGGCATCCACTTGAGCCGATAATTGGAGGACTACTTGAGCCTATTGTTACCCAAGTAGAAAGAAACATTTCCCACAATTAAAATTTAAAAATAGTCTTTCGGTTTTTCTCTCATTTTTCCCATTGACGGAGACAATAAGCTAATTTCCCGTGGTGGATTAAACTCCCCAAATGGGCTAACAATGTCGAAAAGTAATCAACTCTTCATATAAGTCGGATTGATTGATCACCAAACGTTTATTAACGATATTTAGTCCCCATGTATTTTCCCGTCCCCCTCGTTTTTTCCATTAAAAGTTTTAAATGGTATAAATAATTTTTTTTTACGATTTTTTAATGAAAGGGTTAGGCGTGATTAGGAGTTTAAATGTGAACGGAATCGATTTCTCCCTTCGAGGCCCTTCCATACTGATTGGAAGGAAACTAAGTCCTCTGTTGTCTCTCCACAATCTAACTTTGCACATCAACTCTCTTGTTCTCTACAATCTGAGTCCGGCCACTTCAAATCACATTTTCTATTGTCTCTCTTTGTTCTATGGTGATGATTTCAAGTTTCAAACTAATAGATTGCATCAATATTTTATACCCAGATTCAAGGGTAGGTCCACCTCTCTTCATGGGCGAAAATGACATATTTTGAGTTTTGGCCACGATATTTGTCCATGAACAACTTTTTAAGGGATTTTTTGGTTTTTTCTCAGCAGCCAAATAACGCTGTTATTCCTCAATTCTCGTTTGTCCTCTTGGGTTTCCAAAACTAGAAACATCATTCGTACTTTTGCCAACAAACTTTCAGTTTTCCTCATTCTTTCGGCAGAGAAGCGCTCTTTTGACATGATTATCGGGTCAGAAACATCCTTTTCAGTTGATTTTTTGGCTATTCCATCGTCTCTGCCGAGAAGCACCATTTTACCGCGGTGTTGCGAGTTCTTTCCTACTACTGAGCTCTTCGGCCTAGTAGTACCGTGCTTATAGTTTTCCTTTCTTCCCTGGGAATTTTTCTCGTTCAGTCCTCAAATTTGAGGAATCATAGAACCTTGCGCGATCATCTAAGGCCAGCTATAAACGTCGGGCCGAATGTTTGAAATTCCTCGATATTTTCGATGAAGAATGGGAATTTTCGTCGAATAGATTTACGGCCTGATGAACTTCAGGTCGAAACGGATTAAGAGATATTTGCGGGAAGTTCTTTTTAAAAAGCCACCCGTAGATTCGGGAATCTCCTTTAAGAGGTCGTTCTTTCGTGTAAAATCTTTTATGGCGTACAACGACCTTTACAAGATAGGAGAATAAAAGGTTCCTTTGTCGCTTTTCACTCAAGCCGTCAAAATAGCCTGTATCATGCGATTTCCTCGGCCAGTTTACTTTATGGGGATGCGGCAGCGTTTCAACATATATTTTTAATATAAAAAAAAATATTCAATGTGAGAACGATAGCAGCAAGTTAACCAGAGGGAGAAATGTTTTATAATAATGGCTTCCCTCTAAACTCCTATTAGGTGATCACGCCCTTGGGTATGTTTCAGAGCCCTTGATATAGTAGAGTAGTGAAATGGCTTCTACTTGCCCGAGGGTTGACGATAATTGAGAAACATGTAACCATGCCTTCCACGAGGGCAATTAGCTACTTCAGACCCCACTCTAAACTCGTATTTATGAGGCGGGTTAAAGCGATCCTACCATCTCGCTTTATACACACTCCTAATGCTAAACCGTCCTAACTTTTATCCAATTTGTAAATTAAATTCCAAACATAGAAATATACACATTTCAAAAAACCTTTTCTTCTAATTGAATGTGGATCAAACAGTTGGAAAAGGCATAAATCAAGGGAGTATCACTTGTTAAACGGTTTTTAAAGTTATTGGACAGCTTTTTAAAGGGTCGGGGTGCGTCCCTTCGATCAAACTCTAAAACGAGCCAGGTGGCTTTTTTAATTATTTGCTCGTCGGCTTTCATGGCCCATCTGGCCTGCGGATGGATAAAAAGTCATCTGACGCTTTTTATTGCAATCACATGCTACAGTCGATGGCTCATTTAGTAAAGAAGGGAGACCGATAAAAAGTGTGTTTGATGAGCCGTTAAGGTAAGGTCAACCAAACTTTTGAGTATGACGCACGGGTCTTTGTGGGCTAGTGGTCAAAGCTTTTCACTCACACAACGGAATCTAATCCCTGCCAGATAAGCAATATAGCGAGCCCCTTTTTCGCGCAGTCTTACTAGTAAGTTCAGATATTTCAGCTATTTTCTCAGGCTTGTCAAAAACCTAACGGTCAACTCGATAATTGGGAAATCGTTAAATTTTCACACCTCGATAAACCCAAGATTTGGAGGTACACACAAGATTATCTAAATAACAACTTGAGGAAGCAGGTTCCCTGAAAGCCTATTGGGGGGACAATTAGAAGCGAAATTTCTCATGGAGCCCGTTTTGTGTCAAGACCCTTTTTTAAAGGACTAATTAGGGCTTTTACCTCCTAAAAATAATCCCCACAGACGCCTCAAAATAGACACAATCAACAATCAGAGGGGGAAACAAGCTTACCTAAGAAAAAAACACAAAAGAAAGAAAAATTCAAGTTAAAAAAGACTTTTGACATTACTTTTTCTGTTGTCTGCGATTGTTTTATAATTTATTTTAAAACGGAAAAGTTTGAATGGCCAATTTATCCGCTAAAGTGTTTTCTCGGCTGAACCGTTCCTCTAATTATAACCGAACGATGGGGATTAAATCTGTAGTAAAGTGCGGATTGTTACCCCCTCCCCAACGGCCCGACCCGCAGTCCACAAAAGCCCTGCCAAAACTTTATATCAGTGTTTTAAACAAGATAATATTCCACGCTCCATTAACGATTTTGTAGTTTGAAAAGCGTTTTCAAAAGACAAAAGAATTTAACAAAATGGATGAAAGCGATAATCTTCCATTGTTTGATACGTTTTTTAATAATAAATGTCTAATAATGAATTATTTGATAAATATCGTTGTTTTTATTTCTACTAGTTTTAAATTTTTTTTTTCTTACAGGAAAATGTGCGGGAAAAAAACGAGTATTTTGAAAATTATGTTACGAAAGGCCCTTTCAAACAAGGATGTGAGAAAACGGATTGAAACCAAAGTAACCGGATTTTATTTCCATATAGGGTCAGGAAATGCAATTTATGGAAAGCTCTTTTTTTTCTACTCCCTCTCTCTTTGCTCGTTGAATCGGTATTAGGCTAAGTAAAGGACAAAAAGGGCGAATAAGGTAAAGGTCGTATATGAAATATCCAAAAGACGTTGGCTTAGAAGATTTCCTGTCTTATTTTCTTCGGGATCAGAAGGATTTTCTAGAGGGCAATCCAATTTTGGAGAAACCTCCGGAAACCGCATCGATAAGTCTGAAAATAAAATAAAAAACTCACAAAATGTTGATATATTACGCTAAATAAGGGGGGGAAATAGAGTACACAGATCTGTACTTATCCGAGTTCATCATCTACGGATCATTTCCCCAACGGGAATTCCTTTTTAGATGCATTCATTGTCGTAAAAGTTTAATTAGAGGAGACAAAGGGCGAATCTTTCTCCTGGGGGATACGAAAATTGAGCCATGGCCGGAATGACTCGACCGCAAAAACCGTAAGGGGTCGGATGAAGGGGTTTGTGATTAAGGGCGAAGGGCTCCTCGAAACGCATATGGGACCAGAAAACGCCTCCCTCCCTCTTAACGTTCCGCTAATGTTGTGACATGTTGTTCATGTTGGGGTAAATACCCTTCGCTCCTCTGGGAGAGGCCATTTGGCGGCTGTGATTTCGGAAGCCGATAATGTCTTTATAAGCCCCATCAACCAAATCACGGTTGTTTAAACAGAATGAAAAACCGGAAGAGGGACGTGTTCGACCGGTTTATCTAGGCTATTTCACAAAATGTCACTTCGATAACTGACTTCCTTTCATTCGCATTAAACTAAAAGTTATTTCAAAGCTTTTATTTTTGTTGTTTCTTACAAATAATGATCTGGAGCGCCAGCTAATAGGATTTTTTTTCAAAGGTATCAATTTAAAAATATCAAGGTAGAAAATACTGGTTTGAAGAACTTCCAACGATACTTCCGTAAGATCTGTAACAATATAGGGGGACGTAAAACGGAGGGGGAAGTATATGGGGGGGAAGTATAACAGAGGGGGAAGTATAACGAGAGGAAAGGGAACGAAGTATAAGGGAACGAAAGTATAACGAAGGGAGGAAAGTATAAAGGAGGGGGAAGTATAAGGAGGGGAAGAATAAGGAAGGGGAAAGTTTTTATTTTTTTTTAAATTTTCCTAGTTTTTTTTTTTTTTCGAAAACTTTTCTAAGTGTCAAGGTAGAAATACGGGGCCCCTTGGCCTAGGGATGTGCCTCTCGTAATGGGTAGAAGTATGAATTTTCTCTCTACTAAATAAATAATAATAATAATTAAAAAGTGTCAATTTTTTTACACCAAAAATTCTTAAAAAATATAAGGAGTAATTGGTGAAAATTTGGTGAAAATCGGACCAATGCGACGGTTCGGCCGCAGCGAATTTTTTAAAATTTCAAACAGACATTCTCTCGGCCAATTTTTTCGAAATTCAAAATCGCCCTCGTTACATTCTTCTTCACCGGCTAAAGAAATTTGTGTGAAAACTTGGTGAAAATCGGATGAAAACTGTGGCCGTAAAGTGTTCCGGAAAAAATGCTACGGACGGACGGAACAACAGACAAAGTTGAGATCGGTGTAGATCCTATTCGAATTTACCCTACGAAGTCCCCAAAATATCACAATAACTTCTTTTAGGAAAAAAATCAAATCCCCCCCCGGCTGCACAAAACGTGCGTAAAAAAAAAAATTATATAGTGGTATAAAACTAAATAGGTTGGCTACATTATTTATTAGGCCGTGAAAGCATCTCAAGCTTTAGAAATCCTCAAAAAAAAAAAAAAAAGGGGGGGGGGGCCAAAAGTCTGGAAAAGAATTTTTTCCAATATCTTTTTTGCGCAAAAAAGTTTATTTATTTTTAGATTTTATGGATTGTTTGTAAATATTGATTAAGCCTCCCCCCTTCCCTTGAAAAAAAAAGAAAGCTTTCTACCCTCTCCCTACAAATTTAATACATTCCCTTTTCCATTTAGTGCGGGTAGAGACTAAACGAAGGGGAAGCAACCCTCTATTAGTCTGGCGACGATTATTTTTCCCTTGAAAAAAAAAAATCTTTTCTCCATTTTGAACCAAATTGAGTTATTTTTCAACATGAAACCGATTAATTTTTCGGACATCTGCGCAAAAAAATTAAGTCGTAAAAACCGCCATGAATTAACACGTCCCGATGATTAAGATAAGGGCAGAGTGTAATTTCCTCCGTGTGCCAATTAGGACGCGAAAATTTATCACCCCTGCAAGGATTCCTAATTAGCATTTAGATTATATAATTTTACTTTTTGACAAGTCGGCCCTGAGGGAAATAAAGCCATTTAGAGATAACTAAACGCCCCTCCTCATCCTTGTCTTCCCTTTCGATAAGCTAATAGGTTTATCATTTAAGTAATTAGCAATAAATTAATTGGTAACTAATATCTAAACAATGTTTCCTTCAAAGAAGACACTCGAAAGTTCTCAATAGTACAAAATTAAAAAAAAAACTTTTAAAAAAGAACTTTTATGATGAGATTGACACGAAAAATCCTCCTACAGCCAACAGTAATGAATCCCCCCCTATTTTTCGAAGCTCCACTTGGTGGTAGTTATCATATCAAAAATTTGCCCAAATTGTCATCTCGCTCGACTATCAAGGTCAGCTTTGAAAAACGAGTGGATGATGATATTTTAATTTTTTTTTGCAGATAAAATTGGTCCTTTTTACCCCCAGAGTGTTTCGGAGTAATAATTTTTTTCTTCCATGAAAATACACCATGAATTTCCTTTTAAAGTCTCAAATTTTTTTAAAATTAAAAAAAATCTGAATCCATTCGCTGAAACCTCAAACCTTTCTGTCAAATAATCTAATCAGGAATGAAATGTTATTGTATACTCGTATATGTAAAAAAGCGCTCCACATTCATAAAGCACCCTTTATATCCAATTACACGGTAATACAAAGGGTTAAACCTAAGCATACCTTCAAAACCGAAAAGGGGAGACGTATATAGAAAAAAAAATATATAATAAAATATCCGTATTCAAGGCAAAATAACAATGCCCTCAGGATTTAATTAGTTTAATTACTGTCGGTTCGACCATTAGTAATAAAGGAGGAACATTTAATTACATAGGATAACATACATCTTTAATACCTTTCGCTCTTAATTACTTGTATTGCTTCTGAAAGGTTTTTCCTTTGGGATGTAAATATTCATATCTAGCACGAACTTTTTTTAAAAATTAGTTTTGGTTTGTCACGGTTTTAAAGTTAAAACTCGTTTTTTTGTCTGACATAAAAGCCTTTTCTAAGCCCCGGAGGCTTTTTTTCTTCAAAGTGCAAGCTTTCACGCTAAAGCACAGAACGTTTGATGTGATCTATATATATCGTTAGTTTTTCTTTCCTTTTTTTTCTGAGAAGAAAATCTTCTAAGATGGTTCTGATAAATCGACAAAGGTTCTTTTTTTTGAGAAAAAGGGACCACTAACCTAATGCGCCTTTTAACGTCTGAGATAATCTTTTGACTACTTTGATACTTTTAGCAAGTTTTATTTTATTCTTGGTTTTGAAGTGAGGATTAACTAAACAGCCTTAAAGATAACTCACCAATGGCTTATCAATTTTCACAAAAGAAATTAGATCTTCCGCTTATTCTTAGAATCATCCGATCAAACCGCTTGATAGTCTAGGGCAATTTTCATCGTCACTCCGCTGGAAATCATTGCGTACTGAACAAATCGTTACGCGGAGCGCATATAAGGTACGAATACGCGGAGCGCGAATTCATTGGCTTAGGAGATGCCCATCGGTGAAGCGTTTTCTCAGTTTGTACTTCCACTTATGCCACCGTCGTTTTTTTTTTCTTTTGCTTGTTTTTCCGCTTCAGCAGAAGGCAAGGAAGCCCGAATCTTTTACCACCATTAAAGCCCCAGCTTCAAGCAAATTGATCAAGTGCAAAACATTGATTTTTATGAGGAGAAAATATTTTCGAAAAAATCATTTTGATTGAAGGTGAGGATTATTTGTGTGCCGAATTTGAGAATAATCGAAAGGACGGAAGTTGTTGAAACGAAGACAGTAAGTTAAGCCACCCCTTTGCCACATCGTGCACTATAATCCCATCTCTCACTCACCCCCCTTTCGCAATTACCAGTTAATTCCTCCCTCATCACTACTCGAACCATGATCAATGATTCCGACTCCTGTTTGCCGTTAAATTACCCACATATTAGCTTAATAGACTAATTTATTTGTGTAAAGAAAATTTTCAAAAGATCCTCTCTTTGGAGACACGGATATATCTCGTCACCTCGGTTTCAACAAGGGACAAAATATAACAAACGGCTTATCCTTGGAATAAGACGTGTGCAAAGATGCCGACAAGTTGATCCTTCTTGTTAGACGAGAAAGAAAAAAAAGAGGGAAAGAATAAAGTCCACTTATCTTTTTTTTTGAAAATAAGCCTTTGAAAATTGCTAAGGCAGGTAATATTTTAATCTGTGCATTCATCCATTTTTCTGGAAAGATGGTGTGTGAAGGGAAAAATCTTGTTATGACTTACTAGTACGCATTTCCATCAATACTACTGCAAAAATTCAAAATCATTTTTAGCTATAGTCTTCGAATATTGGCGTACTAGATTTTGCGGGATTTTCAGTTCAGGACGTAAAGTACCAAAACCAGTCGTCTGATTAAAGCCGCTTTACAACTCATCTTTGTTATTCAGATAAAAAAATTAATTTTATTTTTTATTTTGGTTGTTTTAGGGTGACTATTCAGACGTAATTTATAATTTTTTATTTTGTAACTAGTTTCGAGCCTATGTGCAAGCTCCTCATCAGACCAGTTTACAATAAAACTCTCTACAGCTAAAGATTCATTTTCTAAATTTTAATTTAGATTAATATTTCTTTAGCTGTAGAGAGTTTTATTGTAAACTGGTCTGATGAGGAGCTTGCACATAGGCTCGAAACTAGTTACAAAATAAAAAATTATAAATTACATCTGAATAGTCACCCTAAAACAACCAAAATAAAGATACACACAGACGACCCCACCCCCAAAAATTTATTTTTTTAGATTATTAACAATTTGATGGTAATTTTAATCTGAATTGCTTCAATTAAAACATTTTTGTTTTAATTGGACTCATGTCAGGGGGCAAGAAAAAAGAAGTAAGAACCCCCTCCGTTTTCCTCCGGTATCTATTTCTGCCCCGGGCAGGGCGATAATCATTTCCCGTGATGGGCTTCAAAGCAACATATCAAGGATAAAAAGCGGCGGTGGTTTCGAGAGGGGTGTATTGTTAAAAAAAATAAAAACACATGAAGCTATAGAAACATTAAAAAGGGGTGAAGATGGGGAAACAATGGATTTTCTCCTCTTCCAGCTTTTACGAGGTTAAAAAAATTTTCAAAACATTATTTTCAATTCCTACAATTAATAATGGTCGATTATACTTAAAAAGTATGTATAATTCTATTTTTAAATTTTTTTTTAATGTTTTGTGAATTTTTTCAATAAGTCATAAAACTGTCTTAGACAAAAGTTAACTAAAAGAAGAAATGTTTCAATAAAAAGAAAATTATCTTTATTTTTATTTGCAACTACTGAAGATGAACAGGGGTACTATTCGAAACAAGTCCAGTTAACAAAAAAGATAAAAACCAAAACCCTGCTATTAATCCACGACAAAAGAAAAAGTACTCGTTTGAAGAGCTTCCAACGAAAACTTCCCTAAAGAGAAGTAACTATATAGGAGGGAAAGTATATGGGAAGAGGAAGTATATAGGAGGGGGAAGTATAAAGGAGGGGACGTAATACGGAGGGGGAAGTATATGGGAGGGGAAGTAAAAAGGGAAGTAAAAGGGAACGAAAGTATAACGAAGGGAGAGAAAGTAAAAAGGAGGGGAAGAATAAGGAAGGGGGAAGTTTTTATTTCTTTTTCAAAAAATTTTCCAAGTTTTTTTTTTTCGAAAAATTGTCCAGGTTTTCCTTTTTTTAGAAAAATTTTCCGGGTTTTCCTTTATTTTGCGTTTTTTTTTTTAAATTTTCCGAGTTTTTTTTTTTCGAAAAATTTTCCGGGTTTCCTTTTTTTAGCGTTTTTTTTTAAATTTTCAAAAGTTTGTTATACTTCCCCTCCTAAATACTTCCCCCCTGTTATACTTCCCCTCCCATATTTTCCCCCTCCGTTATACTTCCGCTCCTATATACTTCCCCCTCCTATATTGTTACTTCTCTTTATGGAAGTTTTCGTTGGAAGCTCTTCAAACCAGTACTTTACGTTTAGAATGAACCTAGTACGGACTCAGTCAGATAATTAGTCCGCACCCAAAAGCCGCTTTTAGCCTAATCTTTAAGTCGATTAAAAAAAATAGGGCGTTAGAGCGATTAGGTAGCGGAGGCTCATTTTAAAGATTAAAAACTCTTAATTTTTTGTGCTTTGTTGAGAACTGGACTGAAAATTTGATGATTTAAGCGTCCCTTAAACTCCTCGTTACGAAACTTATGAAACCCGACCAGTTTCCCTTTGTTGTACTCCCCTCTTTTTCTAAGGTTTAAATTACTACATATGTAACCGATACGTATACAATTAAATCTTATTTAAAGTATACAATAATGAAAAGAGTGTGAACTTAAAAAGTAGCAATTGAATTAGTTTTTTTAATACGAAACAGGAAGTCGAGCATTCACCAATCCGAGTGCTTTTGACGAAAGGGGAGAGTCGCCTTGTAGATCAATGGCTGATCCGCATATGCTCAATGTGTTTCCATTGTCATTTTCAACAACTAGTACTTTAGGGGCCTTTTCAAACTTTCATTCTTCCTCTTTAAATAAATTAAACCTTTTCATTCATAATTACTTTGTGTAAAAAAATTTTTTTTGTTTTATTTGAAACAAATTAAGATGACAACGGTAGCCGATATCATCCACCTGCCGATAATTGGCTAAAATCTTTTTTTGTGGCCTTAATTGGACGGAGGCCACCTGTGAGCCAATATGAGCACGCGATCAGGTCGCATCTTCATCCGAAAAAAAAACTTGACATCTGAAATTGAGCCGTTTTAATTTAGAGAAAAAAAGAATTTAATGACTTAATCCGTAGGATTTCCTGAACGTTGCGTGTCTCGATTATTCCCTTTTCTTTTTCGACTACCTGACTACGTTTAGGCAGAAAAGCATCGCGTGGAAACCATTATTTACATTTCTCACGACAAATTAATAGTTTCACACCGGATATTATAATAATGCCTTTCAAACATAAATTTTTGTTTGTTTAGAAGGAAAAAATGAAGTTGCCGTCTAACGTCACTATTATTAACTACTACAGCGTGCATAAAATTTGGCCTCCTTGCACATATTTTTCAAATGTGGAAAAAAAGAGCTTCCAACGAAAACTTCCTTAAAGAGAAGTAACAATATAGGAGGAAAGTATATGGGAAGGGGAAGTACCTATGTAGGAGGGGGAAGTACAACGGAGGGGGAAGTATAGGGGAACGTAAGTATAACGAAAGGAGGGAAAGTATAAAGGAGGGGGAAGTGTAAAGGAGGGGAAGAATAAGGAAGGGGAAAGTTTCTATTTTTTTTTTTTAATTTTCCAAGTTTTTTTTTGTGAACATTTTTTTTTTTCATTTTTTGTTTTTTCGAAAAATTTTCCGGGTTTTTGTTGTTTATGCGCTTTTTTTTTGCAAAATTTTCCGAGTTTTTGATTTTTTTTTTTCGAAAAATTTTCTAAATTTTTTTGTCACAAAAATTTCTAAGTTTATTTTTTGAAAAATTTTTTAAGTTTTTTTTCCAAAAGTTACATTTTTCTTCGCCGGCTAAAGAAATTAGTGTGAAAATTTGGTGAAAATCGGATGAAAAACTGTGGCCGTAAAGTGTTCCGGAAAAAAATGCTACGGCCGGCCGGAACCACCGACAAAGTTGAGATCGATGTAGATCCATATTCGAATTTACCCTACGGGGTCTGGAAGACCCCTCCCCGAAAACCCGACGTGGAGGGTATCACAATAACTTCTGTAAGTAAAAAAAAAAAAAAAAAAAAAAAAGAAGAAGAAGAAGATTCTTGCATAAAAACTTGGACCGTGGAACCCCAAAAGAAAAATGAAAGAAAGAAGGAAAATGTTTTTTTGCACGTAATAGCACAGAACAGCCTAAAAAGGATGTAAGGACGAAACCTAAATCTTAGCTCATTCGAAATCGAAAATGCAAAGTTATGATTAATAATTTGGTCTCTCATTTCAGATGGAGTAAAATGTTTGAAGTAAGTTTTCTTTGGGAAATATTAGTGTCGTTTCGAGATTATCCGAGTAGAAAACGGGAGAGTTTAGAAGTAAAAGAGAAAAGGGAGAAGTGGAAAGCGGACGTCGGATCCTGAATGGCCCAATAAGAGGAAAGTCTTTCAATAAATGACTCAGCTCTTAAACTCAAAGACTTTAGGTGAAGGAGACGATATCAGGGTCTGAGATAGCCATTCATCCATTTTCCCTGGTTCCTTTTCATTAGGGGACAGTTTACCATTCCTCCTCCCCGCCCACCCGGAGTTCCCTATGCCTCCTTTAATCTTCTCGCTCGTCTTTTCATAAATTAACCCTCTTTTATGACTTTACTTCAAACGAGGGGCCCATGGAGATCCTAATTCGATTAGGGTAGCGCGTTTTGTTTTTTCAAAGGACAGCCTATATCCAAAATGCTAATCAAGTTTAGAAGCAAAAATGTTTCTCATTCCCCAATGACAAAATCTCCGAAAAGAACATCTGAATTTATTTAAAGTAATCGAACCAAGTGAAAGATTCAAAAATAAAGGAGAATGAAGTCGATCCGTCGCAGAGGATAAAAGTTTCGGCGTAGAAAATAAATCGGTGACCCCAAGGATCATTTGCGAGGCAATCGAGATTGGGAGGGAAACCAATAAGAAGGAATGGAGAGGAAAGGGCCGGAGGGATGGAGCCCATTGTGCTTCTCCATTGTGGGAAATTGAAGCGAAAAGTCGATAGATTGCACTCAGAGGGGAAATAAAGATGGGAAGTCATAAATGACTGATGTACCATGAATTTTCCTCTTCCAATAATATTCCCTAATAACGTAATCTATTCGGTCCCGTTTTTTTATTATTTTTTTTTCTCCCTTTTTATATATCACAATGGGGAAATATGTAAGTATAGGCTGGGCGGTTTCACACGTTTATGAAACGTAGGGAGGGTCTCTTTTGTCAAGAGGGTGTTAATTCGAGAAGTACGATTGTTGAGAAGCAGATGTTGCTCTCGGTTTTTTTGTATTCTGTGTTTGTGGGCGTGAGTTTCCTCGTATGAAAAACGGCGACGTCCACCCTAAACGCTGTTCAGATCGTTAAAACTTGGTTTCTATAAAGAGATCTAATTCTCTGAAAAAGGTGCCTTTTTATTTTTCGCTTCCGGACCATAAAATCAAAAAACTCGCCACTTAGTCTCATTTTTTCAAGCAAAATAATCGTGAATGAGACAAGGGGTTCTGGTACTTAGAGCCTAAACTGAAAAATCCACTATGAATAGTCCACCAATCTTTCAATCAGAAATTGATGTTGCACAGCTGATAAAGATTGATATTTAGATCAGCTGGATGCACCAGTTATGATTTGACCAATGCACCTGCTACCGAAGGTTCATTATTTATACTTTTGCATGTAAAAAAGTTTTCAATTTATTCAGAAATATCGAAAATAGATTATAATTTTTTAAAAAGTTATAAAATGATTACAATCTTATAATTTGTTTAAGTCTTTATAAGATTAGAATTTGAGAGATCTTAATTAAACATGGCTAGTAATTAGAACAGATCGTAAAATTCGTGAGGCTTTTTATTAAAAGGGCAATCAATCAATTTGTAACCCGTTTCAAGACGTCGAGCGCCTTGTTTGTTTATTGATCCGGTTCTGAGTTTTAAAAGCGTTTAGAGAAGAGAAATCGAAGTAGAAAAAAAAAGGTGGCAGGTGGCTTTACGAAATCAAATGCGGACAGCTGGACGTGGGAGAAGGCCGAAGATAATTTTTGGAAGTCTCTCCGGTTTCCAGGGTGTTTTCAACAGGTCTTTTGTTTTGGGGTGCCGCGATCTTTTTTTCTCCCAGAACATTTTTTAGGATGCTAAAGGAGACCACCGGCTGCGCTTCTCACAACAAACACGGATCAGATGACTTTTTCGGTAAGTTATATTGTGTTTATTTAATAAAACCGCATATGCGAAAGAAAACAAAACTGTTCTATACAACAAACGGTTTTTTTTTCTTAGCTCAGTTGTAGCATTCCCCGTCCTAGATTTCGTGCCCTTTTGTACCCGGTGAAAACTGCGGACGGCCGGCCTGGAAAACGCGTCCCTGGAAAAGGCTCATCCTGATTGGTGTTCTTTGCCGCTCATGAGTTTGCCTGTGGCGCCGGCCGTCCGTCGCAATTTTTTTCAGTTACGGTTAATGGTTGATCGATAAATTGACCATGAAGTGGTGATGATCCATCCCACAAACGTCTTCATTCCTAGAATTTATCTTCTAGAACGTCTATAATCCTAGTAGTTGCCTTATAGAACGTCTATAATCCTAGTAGTTGCCTTCTAGAACGTCTCCAATCCTAGAATTTACCTTCTAGAACGTCTATAATCCTATTAGTTGCCTTATAGAACTTCTATAATCCTATTAGTTGCCTTCTAGAACGTCTATAATCCTATTAGTTGCCTTATAGAACGTCTATAATCCTAGTAGTTGCCTTCTAGATCGTCTCCAATCCTAGAAATCTTGGCCGGGGGAATGCTACAAGGGTAACTGAGCTAAGAAAAAAAAACCGTTTGTTGTATACAAAAGTTTCGCCATGTATATGAAATTTTAAGCGTTTTATTCAACATTTTGGATTGAACAAGCTTTTGTGCCCGAAAAAACCATTGATTTATCCCATGAAAATTAGGCACAAATCTAAATTTTAACGGAATTTAAACTGAGTTAGTCTAATGGGGTTCGCCACACATTTTTACCGCTAAAAAGGGTCCACTTGCCAAAAAATTTGGGAATGTATTGTATAAATAAATAGAATCCTCGAGAGATTTTATATTATGTGGTAATTTCCTGATATAATAATTTATAATTGTCATATCGAATGACATGCGACTTAACGATTATCCATGGAAGTCTTCATTTAATTACGTTTAATATCAAATATGTAATAATACCTCCGCATGGAAATTAAGCGATGTTTAAAACGCTGAATAACGTCGTTCCCGCTAAACTAAACGTCGGCCCACCGATCGTTAATTAATTTTAACCATTTTATTGTTGTCCGCATGCACGTCAAAAGCGAGTAATCCCCTCAGGGGCCCTCCCATTAGTCAAATTGTCATAATTAGAGTTTTAACTAAATTGGGATTTTCCGCGCGGCTTTTGTAATCCTTATAACGTCAATTAGGCCATTTATATTGAAACGTGGATTAGGTTTATATATATATAATATGTGCCATTAGTGTTGGTTTGTGTAGGTGAAAATATGCAGGAAATAATTAATACCTACGATTTTTGACAGTAGAACAAAGCCTTAATGCATAGGTAGGGGGCTCTGGTCCTGAATTTTTGCAGACCATACACACCATCATTTCTCCTCTCCTCCATCCGCCAAGATTACTCTTTTTTGCTTTTTACTTGATCTTTTGTTCAACAAACAATACTTTTAGGCGTTTTTGACTCTTCTTGTGGCATTCTTCCTTTGTTTAGAACCAACAATTCTTGTAATACCATCGAAGGATGGTTTTCGAGATGGCCTGAAAGCAAAAATAGAAGGTGCTTTGAGTCGCGTTTTCTGGGTATCATGGATTTCGGCTCCAAAGGATAAAAGTACTGGTTTGAAGAGCTTCCAACAAAAACCTAATTAAAGAGAAGTAACAATATAGGAGGGAAAGTATATGGGAAGTGGAAGTATATAGGAGGGGAAGTATAACGGAGGGGGAAGTATAAGGAAACCAAAGTATAAAGAAGGGAGGGGAAGTATAAAGGAGGGGAAGAATAAGGAAGGAGGAAGTTTTTTTTTCTAAGTGTTTTTTTGTTTCCGGAAAAATTTTTCCGGAAAAATTTTCCGGATTTTTTTACAAATTTTCCGAGTTTTTTTTTCTTTTCTTCGACAAATTTTCGATGTTGTTTTTATAAAAAAATTTCTTCGTTTTTTTAAGTTCTTTTTTTCGGACATTTTTTAATTGTCAAGGTAGAAATAATGGGCTCTGTGGCCTAGAGATGTGCCTCTCGTAATGGGTAGAAGTATGAAATTTCTCCCAACTAAAAAAAAAAATAATAATTATAAAGTGGCAATTTTTTTTCACCAAAAATTCTTAAAAATATAAGGAGTAATAGGTGAAAATTTGGTGAAAGTTGGTTTAACGGTTCGGCAGCAGCGAATTTTTTTAAATTTCAATTGCTAATCATTTTTTTTTTTCGAAGTTCAAAAATCGCCCTTGTTACATTCTTCTTCACCGGCTGAAGAAATTTGTGTGAAAATTTGGTGAAAATCGGATGAAAACTGTGGCCGTAAAGTGTTCCGGAAAAAAAAGCTACGGCCGGCTGGAACCACAGACAAAGCTGAGATCGGTGTAGATCCATATTCGAATTTACCCTCCGGGATCTGGAAGTCCCCTCCTCAAAAACCCAATGTGGAGGGTATCACAATAACTTCTTTAAGGAAGTTAAAATCTTGTGGTATAATATCTGGATTACGAAATGAATTAAGAAAAATTGTTTAAAAAATGTTACTATTGAGTAATTTAAGATTCACTGAACAAAAGGCTGGATAAGAGTTTGGGGACAGATGGTGTCCGATTTCGGCTCGCGTAAGTGGAGATTTGCGGGCTTTTTTTTCTTTCTCTCTAGAGAATAATACGTCTAAAGTGTTGAGGAGGTGTTGAACCAGGTAGACCGCTAATGGACTCTTCAAAATCACCGTCGAAAAACACCCTTGTCAAAACACTAAAGAACTAAAACGTCGTCAAGAGATTTTTAAAAATAGGATTCATGGAAAGCTTACGTCTTTAGGAAACTTCAAGTGCACTTAAAGGACCGTTTAAAGGGGGTTAATGAGGGTAAACTAGGGTTTAGGTACTGCCATTAACAACTGCAGTCTTTATTTTTTTTATTAGGTTTGAAATTCTTCTAAAAACTGGAGATAAGCACTTGAACGATATTGAACATAACATTGATTTAATCCCAGTGTGAGGTAACAGGGCGCACGGGTTGGAGTGTACTTAAGACTCAAATATCCCCCACCACATGCGTTCTTCAGTTTTCACCCTATCGACTCAAAAGGGGGAGAAATTGCTAATCTTTTACCTGTCAACATGTCCCCGTTTCTGCTCTCAGTACAGTAACTAAATAAAATTTAATAAGTTTAGTATACAAATTTTATTATTTCTAATATGTTCAAAAATGATTAGATTTTTTTTTCTATTTTTCTGAAGGCCCTTTTTTCAGTTTTTTTCTAGGTAGATTTTTTTTAACATGATGAATTTTTATTAACCATTGTCAGTGGAGAACACATTTTCCGGGAGGAAAACTAAAAATAAAAAATAAAAGGCCGTGTAGTGAATTTTTGATTTCCCAATGAGGGAGTAGTGGAGGATGAGTATGCCAATTTTGAACCAAATTTAGATTTTTTAAAAAGTTGCTAAAAAAATTTGTAATAAGAAAGTAAATTGTTGAAGAAAGGAAGCGCGTTAATATTGTAATTGATTCGTTTAAAATTTATCCGGCGAGCTGTTTGTAGGTTGGGTGTTGTAGATGAGGTTTAGTGGAACGATGAGAAGTTGAGAGGGAGGGAGTGAGAGAGAATGATGGTGAGGAGGTGGTAAGGGGGTGGATAATGTAGAGAGAGGTCTACTCGAGCCAATTAGGGTGGAACATTTACCTTACAATAGTAGCGTGTATTGCATTAGGTTAAGTAAAGGGAGGTGTAAAGACTTCGGGGTATCGACCACGGTTGGAAAGGGTGGGGAGGAAGGGAGAAGCCGAAGGCGGAGCTTTTAACTCGAAGCGGGGGTCGGTTTTACAGCCAATCCAAGCGTTTCGAGCCCTCCCTGAGTCTGAATCGCGTGAAACGCCCACTCAGGAGAGATCGGCCCCGAAACCGGTCCCGATTCCGAAAGAGAAAAACAGTTGTGTCTTGTGTGCTATGTGAAGTATGAGCGAATCTCCGAAAATCGACGTCGTCAGCGAAGACGAAGGAGAGACGAAAAGGTCCGACACAAGACCCCAAGGAGCCTTCACTAGTTTTTCTATTTCGAGTATTCTAAGCAAAGAATCGAAAACGCACAAAGATGCATCTTCTCAACACCTACCTGAACCGTTTACAATTCAACATCATTCTGCAGACCCAGCTATGCTTTCAAGGTAAACAAAATTAAGTCAAATTTACTAAAAATCTTAAGCTACATTCCTGACTTGGGCAATCCGTAGCAACCGTATTTTTTTTCCGGAAAACCTCTCAGCCGCGATTTTAGTTCCATGAGCACCAAATTTTCAATTAATCTTCCTTTCATAACAAAGTCATAGGTAATTCCAGGCCCATACTTCTTATAAATATAATTAATTTACTAATAAATCTTAGGTCTGATAGTTATTCTTTTTTGGCAAAATAACTTAATTAGATGTGTGGGGTCAAGGAGATTTTTGGCGAATTTCCTGACTTGCAACAAAAAAGTTGCTTTTCCCCCAATTTTTAGGTAGGTAAATTTTTCTTTCTGTTTTTAATAATTCCCGTACATCTTTTGTAATAAAGACACTTGTACTTTGCAATCAACCCTGCTTGTTCATTTCAAGTTCAAGTTTTTCATTTCAAGTTTTTAATAGATTTTCCTGATGTAGCATTTCTTAAAAAAAAAGTAACCTTGTCGGAAGCACTGGTAGTCCCCGTCCGTCGCCAATTTTTTGGGGAACTGAAACGCAATTTTGGTGGTTTTCTACTAATTTCACTGAGAACTCCTTTTGCAGGATCAAGCCTTCTTGGATGTGATAGCCCTTTCTTCCGGGAAAAATTCCATTTTACAATAATTTCTTAAGGATAACAATTCAAACTCTTTTTACTACAAAAACACATTGTTTGGCTTAGAATTTATCTTAAATTCTATTTAATTCTACCTTAAATTCCGTACCTTAAGATTCTTATTTTCGCCATCAAAATCGATAAAAAAATTATATTAATTTTTAAAAATCAACAAAAATTTATTACCTGTAAAAAGACATTTCATTCGCGGGGCGGAACGCCACCGAGCTCTTAAATTTTTACGAAATATACTCAAGGAAACGTATTTTTTGAAACCTAAAAGCTGGTTTAATGATTTTTTCTGATTTTTAACCATCAACTGTTTGAAGTGCAGCTGGGACAAACGGGAGCGCTCTCAATAAAAGCGATATACTTATTTATTTTTTAAAAATTTCGGTTTACTTAAAGATTATTAGGTATAAACTGGGTGAAGATCACTGCTATCAGTACGACCTAAGCTGCAGAGAGATAAGGTGGGAAATACTTTCGTTTTGGGCGGGACAGTCCCGCTTGGAGACTTGCGTCCCGTTATCCCGCTGGATTTTGGTAGTTTTCATGGATTTTATGGCACAGAAAGCGAGATAGACGTACTTTTTGCTCTTTGGGTGGGGTTTGGCTTGGCGGGGCGGAACGCTGCATCGCTAGCTCTTAGCGATAAATAAAAAAAATCAAGATAGGTAGCTGCTTGGTGAAATTCCCATGGAAATGCCGCCACAGACAATCATAATCGATATTTGTTCGTTCGTTCGTTTCAGCGTTCAGGAATAACAATTTCCGAAATCCATCTCCCGAGCGTATGACAATAACTTCCTTTTCAGAAAGCCATAACGCGGTTCTTCCAACTGAAAACTCCTGCCATATTATTTATTTTTAATTGTATTGCTGGAGCAGCGTTACAAACAAACCCATGCCTCATAATATAGAAATTGGTCGATAATTTAAATTATGGGATTATAGTTAACCAGTTATAAAACTAATATTATGTTATAAAGTTTATATTTTATTCGTATAAAATACTTTATTTTTCTTAATTCACCTATTGTGCGCAATACGTATTTTATCTAAATAAATAAAAACTTATTTTTTGTGAAATTTCCATCGTAGTTAGATTCTTCTAAAGCGAAACTTAATTATTAATCGTTCTAGGGGTATTTTAAGCCTTAAGAAAATTCCTTGGAGGGGCTCCATTTATGATTCAGTACGTCCCTGTAGAATTAAAGTAACTTACGGCATTTAAAATTTTAAACGCTTCTTCCTCTTTGAAAATAAAGAGCTAAGTGCTTCTCTTCAATATTTCACCCTTTCCGAGATCGTTTACAGGAGGTGAGTTCTAAAATTTTTTCCCCCCTACGATAAATTTTTTATTCAAGAATATTTTAGGTATAAAAAAGTTGAAAATTATATTTGAAAGCCTGATTAAAATATTATGAAACAATAAGTTCATTAAATTATCTTCCCATTTTTTAATCTAAAAGGTTTACTCAAAGGTTTATTTTTTATACAAAATTTTCTTTGAACAGTTTTTCGTCGCCGATTTTCAGACTGTTGACGAAATGACAAAATTCAAATCTGGATAAATTTCCCTTTATCTTGATTGATTAACGAGAGATTAAACGGGCGTGAATAAGTGGTGGGGTGAAGAGGGTGGGAAGAGTAAAATGGGCTGTTGCTCGACCATCATCTACGTCCGTCGCTCGTCTGATAAATTAATTTGTGAGTCGAGTGAAAATTTCAGGGGTCGCCCTCTCTCGACTGGCAGATGTCCCGATGACTTCGCCTGATAAAACAAACAACTGTTTACCCTCTCCGCATTATGATATTCGTGATAAACTACGATTATCCGAATTACCTCGCCAAATTAAGGGAGTGCTTTTTACTTCACTATTAAAAAATTACTAAAAAAGCAAATCTATCCATAAAATTGGATTTTTTTTTCTTGCTATAGGTATAACCCTTCGAGGGGTGTAGCTCAGAAATTCGTCTCCCCATCCCTACAATGAGGAATTTCTGCTTTACTCTTGAAATGAAGTTTATTAATAATTCTTTTTCCTGGGTTATTTACTTTATCTGGTTTTAATTTTATCCGAAATCATTAAGAGGGATATTCTCAATTGTTCGTAAGTCGTATAAACCCGTTGAGTGACGCCAGCCACCCGGTTTCTCGTTTAATCCCTAAAAGAAAGCCGCTCTGGGTTCAGATTTTTTTTTCTCCTCTTCCCCCTCATCTTAAAACATTTAAAGCTTCCCATTAAGCTTTATTCCGATTAAGATAAACAATGATTTTTCTTCTTTAAAAGCTTTTCCCCCGGCCGAGATTTTTCAAAGGGAGATTTACCGACGTTTTTAACGCGGTTTAGGATTGAATTTCATCGTTTCATTTTGACAGGGAAAAAAAATTAAATGTTTAAAAACAAGTCAGGAGCTGTCCCCGACGGGAACTTCCTTAATGAGAAGAATTTAGGAGAGAAAAAAAGGGAAAGTTTTGAGGAGGGGGAAATTTAATTTTTTTAAACATACCTAATATAAATAATAATTATTATTTTTGGCGGAGGGATGCCCTTATCGACCATGGTGAACGTCTCACATTTCTCCCTACTTTATAAAAAATATAATAAATATGTGTTTTTAAATAGAATTTAGAAAAAAAAATTTTTCACCAAAAATTTTGTACAAAATTTAAAGAGTAATTCTTGAAAATTTTGTGGAAATCGTTCCAACTGGCCGTTTATAATTGTTTTGTAAACTTCAAACAAACATTTTTTCGAAATTCAAAATTCGCTCTCAAGAATTTCTTACTCAACCACTTCTGTGAAAAGGTGAAAATCGGTTGAAAATTGTGGCTGTGTTCCGGAAAAAATCCGCAGATTAAGTTGAGATCGGCGAAGATCTATCCCTTCGAGGTCTGGAAGACCCCTTCTCTCTAAAACCCATCAGTGAGGGTAAAATAATAACCTCGGAAGTTAAAAATGAGGGACTTAAAGCAGGTCGGGGGAAAAGTAAATTTAGAACTAAAAGATACGGGAAGGAATTTTATTGCTTTTATGTGGGAGGGTTGTTTGATGTTCCATGGTTTCCAAGGCAACGAATACGTGGTGTGATTCGTTTCTAGATAGAACATCCTCCTCACTTTGTCACAACTTGATGCCATCTCATTTTATATATTTTATCCAATCGTTCAATACGAATACATCTAATTAGCACTAGGTAGACATCTAAGTAGAAAAATTGTGGAAAAATGGCAAAGAGGGATAAAAAATCGGGATAACAATCAAAAATCCTTCAAAAAAAGGGGTTTACCAAAAAAGACCGAAAGATCGCGGTTTGTCTTCAGGAGATGAAGTGCCGTTTTATTTATTTCTAGGTGGCAGTGGAGCCAACTACGGACCAGTCTTCCCCCTGGCTTTCCTTCACGTTAAAAATTTCTTACTGTCTATTATATGATCTATGAGTCTTTAATGGGGTATTAGATTTCGTCAGATTTTTTTCTGAGAACTCACATGTACCTGGCTTTAAGATAAGCATCTCTCCCACGTGCCTTTTCCCCTTAAGCTTCACCTCAAACGTGTAAACAAGTAAATAATGCCTTTCACCTAAAATAACTTAGATGCAAACATTGATATGTCCTCTGGTTGAAATGAAATCTAGTATTTAAATTTGTTAGTGAGGGATTGAAAAGCGTTCCCTTAAGTGAGGGCTCCCTTTAAATAATTGATTGGGGTTCAAATCGTCTTTTCTTAAACAATGGCCGGAAGTCTTCTCTCCTCCCCAGGAGATTTTCACTCCACCCTACGGAGCTTTTACCGCCGGGGGATGAAAATCCGCAAATGGAGTTTATTGTCAACAGACAATAGCTTTTAAAACATTTAAATTCTAACGGTTCAAAAAATTTATATCATCCATTTTGAACAAATTGGACAATTGAAAAGTAATATTCTGTACCTACTGATGAGGGCGAAATTTCCCGGAAAAGTTGGGTGACCAAAACACAAGGCAATTACATTTAAAAAAACATTAGATTAAATTAATCTTTTTAGCTTTTTGAGAAGCTAAGTAAATCTTCAAACAGCAATCCATAAATTGCAGGTCTCAGCAGATTCTTTCGGCGATCGTGCTCCCCTTCACAATCCCTGGTTTCTTATATTTTTGCCAAGAAACATACTTTTTCTAGGCCTTCCAGCCAAGAAATTTGGTTTTTTTCAACAATCTTCGCCCTCCATCCTTTTGCGGGCCTTCAACCCACTTCGCTACTGAACTCTTTGAAAGTTTGTCGCATTTTAGCTTCAATGTCCACTTCAACTTTTGACATGTTTAACCTTTGCAGTTAGGGTTGATTAGGGAATTCAATGATTTTTAAACGTCCCCAAATGATCGCTTAAAACGTGGGTTATTTTCAGGAATAGAATGTTGAAATCGATATTTTGGTGGTTGATGATTGAAAATTTAGAAGAACATATAAAAAAATAAAGGTTGAACTTGGTTATTATTTTAGATTAAAGATTCTTTCTTAGTTGTAAAATTACATAACAATTGCCTAAAACGATCGATTAGGCTGAAAGGCGAGAGGATCGGTAGGTAAACAAGATATTCTGTCGGAAGCTCTCATCCCCCATGGTTCAACCGCCCCATTTCACTACTCTCGAAACAGGGCATTTCCTTTATTCATGAGCCCCTTAAAGTTTCTCCAGTATCTCCCTCCGTTTATTGAGGTCCCTTATGAATAATGTAGTCGTAGACTCGTTCTTGAAGAAAGTTACTTAATGGGCCTCCCCGTTAATGATTAACAGCTTCCCGTTAGTAGGGTTGAAGGCGACGTCGAAGGTGACAAAGCCTTCGTAATCGCAAAAAGTCTTCGCTGTCCCCGGTGCTTTCTGGGAAAAATACTATTAAGGAATCATCCCCGACTCTTCTAAACAAAAGGTTTGGTGCTACGTACTAAATTCTTATCAAAAAGCCCTAGAACTCCAAAAAAAAAAAGGTTTTTTTCAAGGGTATGACGGTTTGAAAATACGTGTATTGTAAAATGACGCTTAAATCAAGAATAAAAAAAAAATTTTGTTTTGACAGTAAAATTAGCTTGGAAAATAGAAGTTGGATATTTTAGAATAACAATCATTGATGCCGATAAAAGAAGGTGTTAAGAAAGGGGTGGGAAGAGGGTTTGAAGGATGTGTTTTTGTGCCCTTTGGGAAAGGAGGCTGCGGTGGGATATTGGGATGTATTCGAGCCCGTCGAGGCTCCTAAAATGGAGTACAAGTTAAGAGGCCGGGAAGTGAGCACTTTGAGCTAAGTGCTTTCTCCTTCCGAGGCTACCCTCCCTTTCCTCCCTTAGCCAAGCCACAAATCAATGCCGCCTCCCTGCCCCTCTTCGCCTACTCCTCGTTTTCCTACTCCGACGGCTACACCTTCAAATTACCTCGAGAGAGTTTTACTTCCCCCGCTTGCGGCCGTTTTCTGAAAGGAAAACTTAGTTGAATACCTCCCTTGACAAAAGGGAATAACGAAAATGGTTTATTCTTCATTCTGATTGCTTCTTTTATTCTTCAAAGTGTTTTTTCTAACACTTCAATTTTTTTTTTCTGCAGGTTAGGCCTGATGGGTCATCTTGGAGCTTTGCCTTTATTTTTCCCAAGCCACCACCCGTCCAGTCAGGCGTTGGATAAACCCTGGTACAGCGCCGCCGTCGCAGCAGCAGCCTGGGCACGAGTACAACCGCCTCCGATCAGCCCCACAGGTAAGAAATCAGTCAAAACACCTCACGAAACCGTTAAAATTAAGTTGCGGAGAGTCTGTTTAGCTTGACAGGATGATGGGGGGACGACGGTGATGTTGCGAGGAAGAGGGGAGACAAGGGAAGGCGTGGCTTAACCTAAAGAGGGGTGGAATATAGACCAACCAGGAACAACTTTAGCAACAACCCCTGTCATCCTTGTATCGCTTACATCTGCTTCACCCTCCCCGCACCCTTTCCATCCAAAACGTTATTAGACTGTCACGCTTAAATTATCTTTTTTACCATTTCCACCAAAGGCCACACGAGTTATTATTCTTAAATGCTTTATATCTCAAAAGCGAGGATGCTTCCATTAAAGGATAATTCTTTAATTGTCACTTTTTCGAGTATTCCTGACTTCAAATTTTTCATGCCCGGCACTTGATTCGGTTTTTGGGTTTTTGGCGAGAAAAGATCCCCTAAACCGTGCATTAGGAGACTTACAAACAGAAAAGATCCCGAAGTCTGGAAGGGTGGCCGAGCGTAAGGGATTTCGTCTCCTAGCAACCCTCGTAGGAAGGGTAGTCTTTAATGTTTTACCCCAGATACACACACTTCTCCCATCCGATATCGAATGTTCGACTGTCCTGGATTTTCATTGGACATTTTTCAGGAAAAATCATCGAATTTCTTTCCCACTTGTTGTAGAATTTGCTCAGAAAAAATCCTGAAGCGATTTGCGCGTTTTGGGAAAGTTATTTGACGAGCCACGAGCCAAGAGAAGGCGCCCGTTTGAATTAGTGTACATTTCCGACTCTAATAAGACCTAATGCGCCACAGTTAGCACTTAATCAGCCGAGAGCGGAGTGGGCTCTTGTTTACTCGGTTCTCCTCTCGGGCGCAAACCCATTAATTTTCTTTCGGACCACCTGCGCCCCATGCTAAAAAAAATTGAGAAGATAATTCGGGGATAACCTTTTTAAACTAATAGAAAAATACTTTTATAGCCGGAAACGTTTGTTTTATTGACCGCTTTTTTTCCGAGAAGGTGTGCCGGACCTCTTTTGACGGGAAGGATTAGGTTATGGTTGCAGTAAATGGTTTCACGGATTACCTCAAAAAAGAAGCGATTCGGATGAGGGGTTTTGGCGGGGTACAAAAGCTGTTTTTAAATGAACCCACTTGAAAACTCAACAAGGGATCGTTGAAGCGGACGCGGCCGCTTTTCGAAAGGGATTTGTTCAATTAGTGGACACTCGGTTTGAGCCCTTTTTCCAAGGATTTACTCTACTCAACGGAATTACCAGAATCCTCTGTAAAAGTTTTTTTTTTATTACAAATTATTTTGATTTTATATTGTGTATGAAGATTTTTTTAAAAGTGATTTTTTCCCGCTGCAAAATAGCCAAATTCAATTTTCTACTTATCTTTTATAGCTTAATATATGTATTTGAAATATAATAAATGTGGGAGATTTATAAAATAGTTCCTTTTGTGGAGATAAAAATGAATAACTCGGGGACAATAGACTTTTGTGGTTTCTCGTCGGACTCAAATTGTACGGCTGATTGAGATTGGCTCATTGTGGAAACGTCCGTTTGTTATCTGTCGTAAAGTGATTACTCGGTAATTAGGGGGAGAAGTGGGCGGATGAAGCCCTTCTCTATTGTCCCTTGTTGTCTTCGCCCGGTGTCAAATACCCTCTTACTCAGCCTATTGATTTGAGTTGAATGCTGACTACAAACCGTGGAAGCCATAGAAATCTTAAGCGGTGCTTTGAGACGAAAAAACTTTTCTCTCTCTCTCTCTCTTTTTTCTAAATCAACAAGCTAAGGTTAAACATTAGTCTTTTTATTTATAAAGTCCCTCATTAACCTTTTTTTGTCCCCTAAAAGTACCGGCGGTCAGGATGTTAGCACAGCTTATCTGATAATTTTCGGCAATAAAAAGAGATTGTAGATTAGCTCTAATGTTAAGTCCAAATTGCTTCCTCCCTCGTTTGCTAACAACCTTTTTTGAGAAAGGTTTTTTTTTGTGTGTGCAAAATTAAAGAAAAAACATTTCCTGGACTTTCTGGTGTGATCTTTTTTTGATTTTTTTCGTTTTTGTTTCAGGCGGATCGACAACCACAAACGAAGAGACGAGTCGACCATCGACGCCTCGTAGTGTCGGCGCTGGAACGTCGGCCAACCACGGGGAAAGACAGGGGAATTCAAGTCCGGTATCATCCAGCCCGGAAGTCTCCCCGAACGTGCCTGCGCTGTACCAACACAGAGAATTCCTCCCAAAATATTCGAATCAAGATGACAACCAAGATGACGATATTCAAGACGACGATGATGACAAAGAAGACAAAAAGGAGAACCAAGGGAACAAAAGGAAGAAAAAGACAAGAACCGTTTTTTCCCGTAGTCAAGTTTTCCAGCTAGAATCGACATTCGATATGAAACGATACCTTTCCAGTTCCGAACGAGCTGGCCTGGCAGCTTCTTTACATCTGACGGAGACCCAGGTTAAAATTTGGTTTCAAAATAGACGCAATAAATGGAAGAGGCAGCTTGCCGCCGAGTTGGAAGCGGCGAACATGGCCATGCCGCTCAGAGGTTAGTCCGAGTCCCGATCTTATATCATGAAGGCGCCAACATCCATCATCTGAGCACGTCAGGCCCGACACAATCTTCGGTTACAACAAGCCAGTCTTCATCCCCTTATCCTCTTTATTACCCTCATCCACAATCTCTTCCAGCAAGTCCGGTAGTTTCCAGAGCTCCTCTCCCAGGCCTCGTTTGAGACTTGACCCCCAGGGACAACACCTAGAGCGCTTAGATCGTAGAACGGGTGCCCCAATATTTCTAGTCGTCATTGTACATAGGGTAAACGAATTTTTAGCACAATTTATTATTTTATTCTTTCAAAAGGGAAACCTAATTATCATTCTGATTGGGTCATTTTCATGAAACTTCTATCAGAGTCACACACAGCCTTCACAATTTCAGCAAAAACTGCCATTACAGTTATATTTCTCAAAATCATCAGAATTAACTGGTTGAGTCCATCGTAGGCTCATTTTGTTGCTAGTGAACTGCGTAAAAATTTAAGGTTTGAGAGTGATCCAAAAAGATGTTGTAACCCACTGAGAATAAAGTCTGATATTTATTTTATTCTTTAAAAAAATCAAATTCCACGATTAGAGGAATCCACTATCCTCTTCGATAGTCGAACTATCGATTCTTTTGTTTTCGATATTTTTAGATAACTTATCAAAAATTCCTCATATTATAACCCTAAATTTGTTCTGACAATAACATCTCTTTTCAATAGTGACTCTTGTATATTTTTAATGTATATAATTTAATTTATTTCCTTTTCTGATTGAGGGGCGCTCGTTAGACTCAGAATTTTATAAAATGTACAAAATAAAATTTTCAATATGCTTTATTTCAATAGATATTTTAAGCTTGTAAATAGTAAATGTGAGTAGGTCTGCTGTAGCCCCATAAATTTGTAAAAAAAAGAACATATCAGTGTAATTAGCCAACATAAACAGCTTGTACAATATTAAAGTTACCAGACATAAAAGAAACAAAACATTGTAGTCACATTCCTTATTTGTATAATAATTGTCTATATGTGATATGTGTATTTATTAGGGTGTAACATTAAAGTTGAATATTTAAAAAAGAAAATTCTTTAATCTAGTTAACCTTTGGGAATCCGTACGTTTGAAACCGTCAGCACTTAAAAAGTGAATAATCGGCAAATCAACACTACTTACGTTACGTAAGCTGCGAAATAAAATTTTTTTAGAAAAAGTGAATATTTCCTGTTGGCCCAGGGGTCGAAAAATAGTCGTAATTAAGTCGATTTATCACATGGGCAGGTGCTTTTTGAATAATGTTCAAACTAGCGCCATCCGACACTTTGGTCTATTTACAATGGAGTGATAAAAAAAGCTAGTTTATCATGCAGGCAGCCTTTTGGACGTTAATTGAAAGCGTTTAATAAATTGTTGGGTATCAAAAATGAATGGTTTTTTGTTTGAAAGGCTTTTGAAAAATCGCTTTTTTTTGTCCGACTGTTTTACGTTATCAAAACACTTCTTTGGTGCGTACAACGGGTTAATTTTTCAGGAATGATGTTTGTTATTGTCGAGAGCAACGTTGACACACCGGTTCCCATTAGAACACCGAAGTGAAGCAACGTCGGCCATGGCATTATGGCGAAAGCCCCCGCCAGGGTCACCGGCAATATGATTTTCGATCTCCCGCCAGAAAAACATCATCAGTTATAACAATTGAATCTACAAAGCATTTTTGCTCACATCCTAAATTGTGCAGTTCTTCCAAACAGAATTTTTTTTCTCCAAAAAGTTGATTTTTGCCATGAAATTCTGGAGCTTGCATTATCAACAAACTACGGAAAGGTGGCAGCACTGATTCTACGCTAATTCGTCAGGCTATTTTTTCCAGCCTTGTCATATTTTTCTTCCTCTTTCCAGCAGAAATGAAAATTTGAATGATGAGTGACTAATTGGGTGAATTCTCTATTTGCACTCTCTACTATTGCATTGGTCTCTATTGAGATGAAAGGGTATCGATCAGCGTTTCATTAAGTAATACGATAATCGGGGCCGATTCCGTCCTGAACGCCGGGGCTTCACCTTCCCTGAATAGGAAACCAGCTCAAAGCAAATTGAACGATTTAATTATCCGTGTCTGTAAACTTGAAATTCACCTGGTAAAAATGTTCGTTCGGTTAAAAAAAACGTTCAATTTTTAGTTTAGGGTCAATCAGTGGCAGTATAAACTAAGGCTGTATCGATTTTCCATTTTTGCCACAAAAAAAGGGATCTTTCGGTTGATTTACGTTGAGCAATAACTTTCATACCTGTCGAGTGTTTATTTACGGATTTTTCAATCCGCCTATCGGAGTCTATTGAATCAAAAAATCTCTAAACGTCAGATTAGTGAGAATTAAATCACGTCAAATGCAACCTATTAAAGAGCGTCGGGAGGGCTGCGTGTGGGGCCGACAAACACCCATTACAACTCACCCCCTTCTCAAGTTCCTAAGCCGAAAATTAGTCGACATCCGAGATTCTCGGAGGGGTCTCCCCACTTCGATTTGGTATAAACTTTTCGGACTACCGTAGCGCAGCTGGAAGGAGAAAGAGAAAAAAATGAAGAAGACCCATTATCCTAACGAGACACCCTTATCTTCACCATCTCACATAATTATACACCACCCTCGCCCCTTTTCGGACTCTAATTGAAAACAAAAACACGGCGGTAAATTGTTTCTTAATTATACTGCCGAAAATATTGTTGACTCTATAAATTAAGCGTTGCCTTTCATAATTAATACGGCATGTGTATACTGTATGAGCTCACCGGGGGATTCGTTAATACTCTTCCGTATTTTCAAAATAAATGAAGGTCTTACTAAAAATTCATAATAAGGGAGGAAAAAAAATTAATTTTCCTTTATTAATTGAACGTTTATACGAACTAACGAACTTGAGATTATTATTTTAAAAAACGATTTAAGAAATCATCTAAAAGCCTCATTTGAGAATTAGGTCGAACGGTACCAAGTGTATGTTTACTGTACGTCAAGATTTGCGTTTTTTGGATGTCTGGATGTCAGCACCCTGTATATCGATCGACTTCAAATTACATGCAGATCTTCTCTCCTTCGATAAGTATAAATTCTGAAAAATTCAAGTCGAACGGTTTGAAGGGTGCCGAGATGTAGTACTTCATAACTAATATCCCAAGTGCTTATTCCGAAACAGATTATCGAGCACGATTGGCGGACTTATCGTACGGTCTATTGTTCTTCTTCAGTATTTCGACACTTCGTTCTGTTGGTGGTGATGTTTCGTACTATTAGCAGGTAAAAATAGTGAATTTATCGCTCTGGTAAAGATTTTAAAGTGAGGGTGACAATTCGTACTGCAGGCAGGAAAAAATACAAATTCATAATAAATGTGTAAGAGTGAAACATCAGATTTTAAAGAACGCATTGACACATTTTGTTTCGGTTTATAAATATCATAAATATCTGATGCTCCTCCTTGGCTGTGGGGGGTAGAATCGATGAAATTTACGTACCTACTATTCTATAAAGATGTCGGGAATAGCCTCAGAGGATGCACCTTAAGGGGACACATACAGTGTTACCTCTTCTCCCTTAAACTAAAAAAAAATTAAAAAAAAAAATCCCCGACATATATTTTAATTATTTCAGTCTGAATGTTGAAATACGTATTGTGTAATAACTGGACTATCCAGGTTAAAAGAAATTTTTCCACCACAATTGACTATTTACCTAGCTCGACTCTTCAACCGCACTTATCGAGCACAACGAGTATTTTACGGATTTTAAATAGGTAAATTTACTGTTTCGTTAAACAATGTGATAACCTTCCTTCGTTGGTAAGGTTTAGCTAATTTATCAACAAAATCCAGCGCTCCCCGACGATAGTGTCCAAAGTTAATTCGTAATAGTACCACCATAATTCGCTGGCGAGCATCAAATTATGCCAAATAACGAAAGGTACTACCAATTCGTCGCGGTAATACTAACACCGGACAATTCATTTTTTGTCAGTTTTGAATTAGGTAGCTATTGTTTCTGATGGTAAATTTTGTAGTGGATCGAATTCCGTTGGCAGTTTAACCCTACAATCAACAGAAAACTTTTTCACGATTTAGCCAACAGGTAATGCATTGATTCTAATAAGAAATTAATCCGTCTTTTGGCTCTCCTGAAAACCTTGGAAAAATGACTTGTACGGTGTTAGTATTACCGCTACCAATTTTTAAAATCGTATGTTGAAAAAAAATGCAATTTTTTGGTTACAAAATTTTAAAATGTGTAGTTTCGTAAATAAAAGCTCTTTCTATAAAATTTCGTATTATTTATAGACTGATTTTGATTTAAGCCTATCGTTTTCCAAAATTACCTTTTAAGCTTTAATAGGCCTGGCTAAAATAATAAAAAAAGTTTTGAAATTTAATCATATGCCAAAGCTCAACAAAACTGTTACATCTGGAACTTCACACTTCCTAATTTTAATAACGAATGAAGTCTAAGAAGATTAATTATGAAACGAAAAAATGAGATAATTCTTCAGTTTTGTTAACGAACCAGCAAATATGATTATACTATTTGAATAATTGTTGAGTTATGTCCCGATGGTATCGGGAAGCATCTGCTAGAAACGTAAGCCGTGTAATTGGTGTTAAGATTATTCCGATATTGAGGAAGTTTTGACATACTTGCCATTTCCAAAAAAAAGTTTTCTATTCTCGATTTTTTGTTGCTTAAAAAAAGGTGTGAAATTTAACGCCGCTTCGTTCAAAAGATTTGACGTGACAAAAAAAAGAGGGTGGAGAAAAATAGAGAAATAACAACTTCTCTTTTTATAATAAACACTCTGACAAAACGCTCGACGTTTTGAAGAAATCGTTGACAATTATATAGAGTAGGGTGTCATATTGCGGGGGCCGAAGGTGTCTGCGAGCTGAATGGACCTCCCCGTTCAATCCTCCGATGCCTTTTTACAAGATGAACCTTTAGAGTTTTTAAAAGAGATGAAAATAAAGGACGGAGTGAAGGAAGAAAAAAATGCGAAAATTGGACACCGCTTTAACGATTTCCGTTTGTCTGGACTAAACTTTTTATCTATTGAAGAAAAAAGGTGAAGTTAAAAAAAAGAAGAAGAAAAAACACTTTTTACTTTTTTTTTCTCGCTCACTACATTTTAGGCTAACTAGAATGGAAGGTTTCGTGAAATTTTGGTTGGGGGCGCGATGTGCTTCGGAGAAAACTGCCATAGGATGGAAGGACGGCAGCAGGGCAACCAATTGATAGGTATAGCTAGGCAATCTGAAGACCCTCTCCCAAAACCAGACATGGAGGCTAATACAATAGCTATTCTTTGCTAAGAAGTTAAAGGAAAACGATAGAACGCTACTGCTTTAAAATCGTAATAAAAATTAATTTCTAATGATTTTTAAAAATGTAAGATAAGAAACGAAGATATTATAAACTTTAGAGAAAGTTTTAATAACGCCGCTAATGGGGAAAAAAAGTTGGATTGAAGAAACGCTTTGAGCATCCCGCGAACGTTTTAAAAAAAAGGGTCGGCGAGAGAGGAAAAAAAGTGAAGTGGGAATGGCTCTCCGTTTTAGACGAAACCCACAATAGAGCATGACCTTTCTAATCTCCCAAATGACTTCATCTCGCGAAGAGCCCCACCTCAACGATTCAGGTCGTTGTTCTGAGAAAAAGGGAGGGGGGCGGCCTTTGATCCGAGAGAGGGCCCCGTGACAATATCTCACCCATTAACTTTACCCAGGACTGATTATCAGGGACGAGGACAATGAAGCTGGCCACAAAGCAGTTCGGAGGGCGAATTTTCAAAAGTCCTTTCTCCATCTCACTTGCTCCTTTCTCTTTCCTTTACAAACCTCCCTTCTTCCTCGCCCTTTTCGACTGTTTTCTTCCACCGCCTTGAGCCTCGTCTCATTACATTTCTTGATTGCTTTCCACCACTCTCAGATCTTCCGTTTTAGAAGAACGCCTGTCAATTAAAAATTTTCTCTTCTTTACCTGCGTTATTCGGAAATACACTAAAAAGTTTTGATCCTTAAAGAAATGGGATTCAGAAAATAGACTTTTTCGAGTTATTTGTCGGAAAGACCATAAAGGTTTTTACCTTGGCAATTCCGACCTTATATTTACAGCGATGTCCGCGCTGTAAAAGTCACGTGGTTATATACACCCTCTGAGATTATCCTCCGAGGGTTGATAGTCGGCAGAGGACATCCAATCACGTTTTCCGCAATCTCCTTTTTTTTCCCTCCTCTCTCTCCTTTCCTTTCCCCTCTTCAAGTCCGGAGGGATCACCTCGACTTACAGATTGACTCTTTTACCCGCCTCGAAAGCTTCAGTCAGATATCACCCCTCTCTAAGCTCTTCTATTCAACTCCAAAATGACTTCTCCTCCCACCATTATCAACTTTTCTACGTCCTTAGAACGGGTGTAATCATAATTTTACTTCTCACTTTGACAAAATAACTTTCCCCCTCATGTAGGGATTCATCGTCATTTATTTTGACTATACAGCAAAAAATGATTAAAATATAACAAAATTTTAAACCCCAGGCCCTTTCAGCGCTTTCGCTCCTATATTTTTGGAGGAGAAATAAAAAAGGGCCATCAATAAATTTCTAAATTGGATAATTCTTGAAAGCCATAGAAAGGCCACAAATACGTAGTCAATCTCTCTAATCCCCATCGGCTACCTTGGCCTCGCAGCTACAATTCAGGTTGGTTCCCGTATTTATTTTGTAACGCAGGTATCAATGAAGGGATATAGAGCATTATTTTAATACCAAGTTCCTTTAAAACAACAGACAGCGATGTAACTAGGAACAGATTTTCTTAAAATTGGTCTCAAAATGGCATTAGAAACAGTCAGCCGCTTCGGCAAAGAAGTACTAGTTTGAAGAGCATCCAACGAAAACTTCCTTAAAGAGAAGTAAAAATATAGGAGGGGGAAGTATAAAGGAGGGAAAGTATAACGGAGGGGGAAGTATAATGGAGGGGAAGTATAACGAAGGGGGAGGTATAAAGGAGGGAAAGATCAATGGTTTGACCCTCCGGGGTCTGGAAGACCATTCCCCAAAAACCCGACGTCGAGGGTATCACAATAACTTCTTTAAGGAAGTTAAAATAAAATGAACATAAGAAAATAAATAGATTTTCAACAAACCAAAATGGCGACTAAAATGCACCGCTAAACAGAAACCGTCGACACCGATTGAACGCTTACCAACGCCTGCCTTGCATGTTCATGCTTGTCGGAAATGGGAGGGGAGGTGGAAACATGGCCAATTTTTTCATAAAATTCATCTATTTTTCTGGTTTATTGTTAATAATTTATTAATAAAAAATAAATTATTTAATAATGAATTCCAGCCCTTCAATTCGAAAAGCTCTAATTTTGAAATTGAACGGAACAAAAATGTGGACTGTATTTTTGGGAAATTGGAATCTTTTCCAACATTTCACACCCAACACCACAAAATGTGTTTAAGAACACACACTGTATAATATATCCGGGGCCTTATCCGAGCTGGGTCCGGTTATAAGAAGATTAACTATAATCTGTACTAACTGGGTCCGAGGGGGTCAATTTAAAAGTACTAGGTGGGTCCGGCTATTGTTCTCGATATTTCATGGTTTTAGGTAGATTTTTTTATTATTAATTTCAATATAAACAATAAAATATGAAAACACGAAGAGTAACTCTGACAAAACCAACACAACTTTACCAGTGATAATCGTGCCTTCGTGTAAGAAAATTGAAGAAGTTAAAAATGTCGAGCCAACGTTCAAATTCATTGCAACCAGCTGATCCAAGTCAAGTTTAAATCTTTCTTAGCTATCCGCATAACACCGAAAATTGAAATGAGCATGGTTCCATCATAAGATTTTCGTGTCGATCTTAAAATTTTAAATTTTTGCGCCAAAATCCGAATTTTGGTGCCAAATTTTTTTATCTTTGACAAATTTGAAAAAACCTTTTGAGTTAAGGGTGGTTTGGGGTCCAGGGGGTGTGAAAGCAAAAAGTATACAAAATTTGTTTGATTCTGCGACTACTGCACCCATTGCAAAAGGTCCACCATCGGGACCCAGCTAGTATAACCCTCTGAAATTCCTCGGACCCAGTTAGTACTCCCCTCTACAGGTCACGGGACCCAGCTAGACCACTCGGGACCCAGCTCGGAAAACACCATATCCGGGACCCATCGGGTATAATATGGCAATTTTCAGCCTGGGAACCATCGGGTATAATTATCTCGTTTTGGGAACCATCGAGTACCACAATTCAGAATGTTTATCTTAAGACTCAAGATTGAAAAAAAAATTATTAAAAGGATGTTTTTTCCGACATTTCAAGTTTTGAGAATTAAAAAATTGTAAGAAAAAAAATCATCAGTCTTTTATGTATAAAAAATAAAGGCTTTGCTATCATTTTTTCCCTTTCTTCAAAGCAAAAGTCTTACCCTTATTGTACCGTGGTGTAATCTTTTAGCGTAATGCCCTCGCGTACAATTTGGCAGAGCATTTTCCCCTTTCTGACCCGAACAATAGGTTCATCTTCATATGGGGTCAACCTTTGTGGCCTTTTTACAATATACACGTAGGTAGTTTCTTAATTATGTTTAAACCTTTTTTATATCAGTTTTAACCGGATTTCTATTAATTTGCTTAAGGTGACATAATTAGGTGTAAATACCCGGTTCTGAAGAGGGATGAGTAACATCTGTTACACACTATTTACATTAAACAGCTTTGTCCGTAATGGTCCTTCATTAGTTTTCTAAGTCTAATGGGCGGTCTAATCGCCGGGAGAATCTAGTTTCACATCTGTCATTCAATGGAAAAAAAAACCGAAATTTTCAATTAGTCGTCCATGGCAACGTTGCGAAATTATGAAATCGTTTATTTTTCAAAGATTTTTCTCTTTTTTCGCTCTTTTTTCACCCTCTGACACATTTTCGAGTTGATTGATAGGACTTTAACTGTATTACCTTTAGCTCGGATTTCCAATTTCTCTTCGCCTCTTCCCCAGGCGTAACCCCCCCGTTTTACCTACAACCATTATCTTGGCGAATAATGAAGGCATTAGAAATATGGGGATTACAGGGAGATGTGAATGATGGGAAATAAATTGACGCCTCGAACGATTCCTAAAAATGTATCTGCGTTTTCTTCCTCTAAAATTTTCAAAAACAACTGATCGAATCCAGTTTTTATAAGCGGATAACAAAATATTTCTCAAAAATTATACATCTTTTTTGTTTTCCGGGTGATATTTGAAACTGCATTTTTGACCGTCAATCCATTTTAATTGGAAAATTTCAAACCGAATGGAAAATTCATGTCAATTTGAACGAACAACAAAAAATCCGATTCAATGAAAATCTTTAATTTTTTTTCCCCCCAAGCAATTTTCCTGTTAAAAGGAGTTTGTTGGTGTTCACTAACCATAAAATAATTTTTATTTGGTCAAACAATTTCAATTTAAAAAAATGCGTAAAGAGTTTTAGAGATAAAAAAATGGCGGAGGCGACCAATTGAGCACGTTATGAACGACATGCGACGTTTAATACCATTAAGGATCCTCGGCCAATTTATTTAACGCTTTAGAGCGACGCATTCACTGTAATTACGTTTTCTGGTTGTTTATGGCGAATGTGGACGCGGGAGAAAGGGCGTGGTGTCCCCGATTAGATCTCGCGTTTCAACCCGAATTGTCCTATCATCGTAAAAGAGTTTATTTTTTGGGTGAAAAAAAAATAGAAGAATCTGAATCGCAATGCGGGATCCGATCATTAGGTTATAATTGGAACTGGTGATGAAATTCTAGGAAATAGGGAAGCTTTAGACTCTTCTAGTTCTTGAAAAGTTAATCCCAGCTTGAGCTACGCCTTTGAACTTTCCGCATGTATTAATATAGCTTTCAGTTGGGGAAAAAAAGTAGGACTAAAAAAAAGAAGCTCTTTTAGCGGCATTGAGGGCTTCGTGATTAATTTTGATAGAAGCGGCTTAAATCTCCGGGCGCGAGTGCCGGCGGAGAGGACAGTAATCAGCGAATCGTTCTCGTCTAATGTGCTCGAGATTACACTTTTGTATCGCCCGCTACTCGTCATTCATTTCCCGCCCTTTGCCTCCTCTTTGAGGATGATTAAAAAATCAGGGACTTTTAATTCCCGAAAGGATATAAAGGGGAAAAAAGAGGCTTTAAAAAATCCTTTTATTCCTTCTTTTTCGTTTTATTTTACTTTTTAGTGCTAAAGTTTCAAATGTTTTATTAAAACCGTACCAACTTCCTCGATTAAAAAAAATGGGAATAGAGAATCCTCAGAATCTACGATTTGAAAAGATATAAATTAGACAAAAGAGAAACAATAAAACATCATAAAGTTTTGGACAAAATATAAAA
>JACGAQ010002752.1:0-37308 GCA_014119065.1 Orius insidiosus
AACGGGAAATGACACTCGAAATATGCTCTTTGAATGTGAGGTCTGCATCGAAAATAACACCCAAGTCACGCACCGACGTCACTCTAGAGAGTGATTGGTCTTCTAAAGAGTAATCGAATGTAATTTGATGTCGTTGACGAGAAAAACTGATGACCATACATTTATTAATTTCGACTTTCAGGCCATTCATTTTACACCACTGAGAAAATTGGGACAGATCTTGAGCAAGACACAGGCAATCGGAGATACTATCAATGCGTTAAAGATTTTCACGTCAGCGAAGGCCAACATATTGGCTGCTGTACAAGATGGGAAGACGTCATTAAAATAGAGTAGAAAAAGCAGAGGGCCAATATGCGAGCCTTGGATCACGCCAGATGTGATAGCAAATTCACTAGATAGTACATTCCTAAAGATAACAAATGCCTTTCTATTAGTTAAGTAAGATTCCAGCCATTGAAGAAGCAACCCTGTAATTCCTAAATGTTCCAATTTGAAGAGTAGTCGATTATGATCTACCGAATCGAACGCTTTGGCAAGGTCAGTGTATATAACATCAACCTGGGACCTTTGTTCGACAGCATTAACCAGGAATTCTCTAAAGACAAGCAGGTTAGTGGTCGTAGATTTTCCAAGCACAAAACCGTGTTGCTGATCATTAATAACTGCCGGAAATGAATGGATAGTTGGTCAGCAATAATGGACTCGAATAGTTTTGGAATACTCGAGATCTTCGATATAGGTCGATAATTATTAACCAAAGATCTATCACCTTTCTTAAAGACTGGGACAATATGACAATCCTTCCACAAGTCAGGAACCGTTCCAGATGCCAGAGATTTTCTGAACAATATAGACAGCGGTTGCATAATATGAATAGCACACTGTTTGAGCACAATAGAGGGTACACTGTCCGGACCAGGAGAACAATTACGATCCAACGCAACTAATTTATCTAAAATAACTGAATCGTCAAGAACACAAGTGGAGATAACATCATCGAATATAACATTGGTAAGGAGAGAATGGGTGAACCATAGGAGGGCTATAGTTTGCCTGGAATACCTCTCGATATGCATCGGCCACAGCAGAGTCATTGGAAAGAGGAGAATTAAGCGAGTTTTTCATAATACGGGATACCCATCTTGTTTTGTTTGGACTTCATGAAGTTCCAGATGTGTTGAACATTGTCACTAATAAGCTCCTCTGAGGACGAAACAAACTTTTTGTAATCAGCCCTTTTTATGTCGCAATTTCGTGAATGAAAGATAAAAAGTTGTTTTATTTTAATAAATGGATTTAGATATTATATAGGTTATCAAGGTAAATGAAGCAATAAGTACCAGAAACTTCTGTAAATACAATTTCCGTCGGTCGTGATCGTCTAATTATCTATCTAATCAGATAGACTTTAACCTTCAAAATCTAATTGTTTTTTTTTTTCTTTTGATTTATTTTTTAAGTATCATTCTCGTGATTTTATTGAGAGATACACTTTGTTAGGTTTAAAGATTTTATTAACTCGTTTTGATATTTGCCCTCAAACTGTAGCGAAACGAGATTTTTCGTCGTATCTACTTCGCGGATCGAGATTTTGATCCATAACCTAATTTTAAAATGTCGAAAAAAACATTTTTTTTTCTTTCCAGCTAAGATTTATCGTTTCTCTGACATGGAATAAAATAAAAACTTGTATTTTACATTCCCGATTTCCATCAACATGAATAATAAAATTTTAAATGATAAATGAAGTCAATAATCGTGTTAAATGTTCGGAATCGCGTTCTATCATCAATTTTTTTAAACTAAATTTTCTTCCATGTACATAATATATAAATTTAAATGTTTTGTAGACTTAAAAAGTAATTTTTATGTTAAAAAGACCCATGTTTTAAATTCTTTCAAATTCTTGTATGTACAATCTTTCAAATATTATGGATGTTCCATGAGTATCCTACTCAAAACCCCTTTAAACTACCCTTCTCCAATTTTTGCTTGCATCTCCAAAACGGTACGCCGCAGCAAAAAAATATAAGTTAAAAAAGCAAGCTGACTAAATTTCCTATAAATTTTGTTCAATACAGTTTTTTGTACGACCAACGACGCCCGAGCTACGTGGCGGCGAAAAAGTGTGCAAAAAACGAAAAAAAATTTTGACCTAGAGGCGATGGAGCGTGAGTTTTCCCTGTTTTTCTCCTGTATCTTCATAACGGTACGTCATAGCCAAAAAATGTAGTATACAAAAATGAAAGGTGATTAAATTTCCTTTAAATTTGGTTCAACACAGTTTTTTGTACGACCAACGACGCCCGAGCTACGTGGCGGCCAAAAACAGTGCAAAAAACGAAAAAAAATTTTGACCTAGAGGCGATGGAGCGTGAGTTTTCCCTGTTTTTCTCCTGTATCTTCATAACGGTACGTCATACCCAAAAAATGTATTATACAAAAATGAAAGGTAATTAAATTTCCTACAAATTAGTCGAAATCAATTTCATTGCATGATTGGCCTTTTCCTTGCTACATAGCGCAGAAAAAAGTTGATGAAAAATACGAAAAATCCTCTACACATTTCCGTCTACAAATCAAAAAAACCATATTCGGTAGATTTCTTTCAGAAAATCTTTTTTCTATGCCGTTTCGATGTTTAGATTGACTGCGCCTATCTTTTGACTTCAAAAGTAATTTTTTTTTTTTTTTTTTTTATTTATGAAGTGATTTTACAATTTTTGTGGTGATTGACTTATTTTAAGAAGAAAAAAGTTGAAGAAGACTTAGTCCCGTTATCTCTCACAGTGAGACTTCCTCGACAGGTGACCCGAAATCCGAATGCGGTCGAATTGGGTCGAAAGCTTAATTAATTAAAGGTTTGACTTGTCGTGAATGCTAAGTCACGATAGGTGTGCGAGCTAATGAACCATCGGATTGAGAAGAAAAAAAGAAAGAAAAAAAGGTTTCTCCAATGCGTTTTTCCACCTCGTAAATTCCTACGAACGGATCTACGATTGTAAAATCTAATCGAAATTCGAGCCACGAATTTTTGTTTATTCTCACCGGGTTCTTTTCGATACGTATGATATTCCGTTATTTTTCCGGTAGTCTTACCATAGGTCGTGTGTAATCAGAGCTCGTATATGCAATAATCAAAACGTCCCGAAGTTCCGCTCCTTTGAATCGAAGCGGAGAAGGAGAGAGAAAGAAATAGAACACGGTCGAGGGCGCCGTTTTTCGCTGGACCGTTACCCTGAAAAAGACACCCGATAATCGATATAGTACGCACCTGATCTTTTCATTATATAATTCTCTTTATACCTACCCCCTTTTCTTTGAACCGAAATAAGTTATATCACGGTTATCTACGGGTTAAAGAACTCTTCTTTTATCATAAAACTTAATATATCACCTTGAACACTTTTCTTGCATTACAATTCATCTCATTATGTTTATTTGCCAATCACGCCCGGTGGCCTACTTCTGTTCATAGTGTAAGTTTTATGCACTAGTTTGAAGAGCTTCCTTGGTAAACTTCCTTCAATAGAAGGAACAGAAAAGTATGGGAAGTATAAGGAAAAGTATACGAGGGAAGTATAAACGAGGGAAGTATTAGGTGTACAAAATGAAACTCAGCCACTGGGTAAATTTGAATTTTGTAGATTTTAGCCGAGTTTCATTTTGTACACCTAGTAGATCATTTTTTCAAAATTTTGAACATTTTAAGCGTTAAAGTCCATCAAAAGTTGACCTTCTCCGTGTAAGAAGGTTATTGAAGTATAACCATTAAGAAGGTTAATTTTAAAGGCTTGTAAATCGTAAACCGTTACAGATATTGAAAAAATGCACTAAATAAAATCTGTTGGAAATTTAATTCTCTTTAATTTTTATTCTATTCATTTTTTCTCTAGGACGCACTGTTTTCAAGATAAATTTATTTTAAAAAAAATTATTTTCCGAAAATGGTGCATCCTAGAAAAAAATAATTAAGTACATAGAGAATTAAATTTCCTACAATTTTCATTTATTAGGTGTACAAAATGAAACTCAGCCGCAGGGTAAATTTGAATTTTGTAGATTTTAGCCGAGTTTCATTTGTACTCCTAATAGATGAGGGGGAAGTATAAACGAGGGGAAGTAGATATAATTTTAAGTATTTTAAGAAAAAAATTTTGTTGTGTTTTTTTAAATAAGTTGCTAGTTTAATTTGCTGAATATCGGCCGCAGCGCAGTTTTTAAAATTTCAAACAGAGATATCTCTGCCATTTTTTTGAAATTCAAAAATCGCCCACGTAAATTTCTTGTTTAACTATTCAGGGAAATATAAAAATTTGGAGAAAATCGGTTGGAAACTGTGGCCCGACGGAACCGCAGACTAAGTTGAGATCGGTAAAGATTTCGACCTTCCGCGGTCTGGAAGACCCTTCCCCAAAAACCCGACGTCGAGGGTATCAAAATAAGTTTTGTAGTAGGGAATATGGCTTTGAGGTAAAGAAGGCAAAAGCTCAAAAAATGGGTGGATGGGTAAAAGAGCGGAGAGATTATGAAAGTGAAGTCTTTTTACCACAGCTTCTTCATCTCCTGGCGTTTTACTATGCGTTCTTCCACCTGACAAGGAGAGATAGGAAGAGGTTTCAACAGCGAGTAAGAGCCTCGACGCATTCCGTCGGATAAATTAAAATTTCCGAGTTTGACAATGAGACGTCGTTAAAGTGACTTTCACAGATGGAGAAGTAAAAGGAAAAGAAGATAAGTGCACTTTTACACACATCGGAATCTTATCAGAAGGAGAGGGATCTGGAGGCGTGGCGGGGTGACCGTTTTTTAGCCAGGCGACGGGATGAGGAAACCTCGGGAACCTTTTTACGGTTGTTTACGTCTCTCATACGTCGCCATATGGTGAATCCGTTGATCTGTTGATACATCGACCACTGCTTACAATCTGGCACGTGTCATCCTTCGAAAGGCATTACACACAAAAACACTTCAAACGCCCCTTTAATATTAACGCAATTTTCGAATAAAAAGACATTTTCTTTAAGGTCCAAGGGTGTACAAGGGACTATCGAGTGGGAGTGGCGCACCTCATCACATTCCTCAAGCATCAAAATCTTCTGAAATCCTCTCTTACCTAGGCAGAAACTTCCTTAAAGAAGTTATTGTTTTACCCTCCATGGGGTTTTTGGTGAAGGGTCTTAGAGAGACCGTAGTGTCCAATCTATCTCGTCTTTGTCTGTTTAGCATTTTTCCGGAACACTTTACGACCACAGTTTTCAACCGATTTTGATCAAATTTTCACACAATCTTCATAAATAGTTGTACAAGATTGTAACAAGAGCAAATTATGAATTTCGAAAAAATGGCGGAGATATTTCAATTTGAAATTGTAATTTTCCGGAACACTTTACAACAATTTTCGCCCAATTTGTACAAATTTTCTCTTCCCCCTCATATTGTTCCTTCTCTTTAAGGAAGTTCCCGTCGGGGCCGAGCTTTTTTTGATGACCATGACACGAGTTACAGCGAAAAGAATCTCGGAATTTCATTACCATAACAGATGAGCTTCTCATTACCTGGGCTCTCAATCAAATCCGAACGTTCTTTAGCGCCAATCACGCACGATCCCCATCATAAATGCCATTTCACATTCGACTCCCAAGTCTATGAATGATACAAATCATTTCTTTTCTGGCATGTTTTGGATCTCCGGGGCTTTATTAACCTGGTCACTTATTATAGAAGCGGTTTCGTATTTCCAGGTGACGTGTAAATACGTCGAACCTGTTACTTGTTAGCACGTCTAGTAGCGAAACAATCTCTCCCAAGGAGATTTCATTAACATAATAGATGAGGCTCGCATTACCGTTAATACGGGGTTCTCAATCAACCCCGAACCTTACGCGTGAGGAAGCGATAATTTCAAAATTTCGTGTCCTACATCCGTTAATTTAGATCAACGGATAGTCAGAAAAAATTATCGTGTCGAAATCCTCGCTCTTTGAATATTGAAGCAGTCGCAGATTTTTTTCATCCGTTATTTATCTTGTCAGATAAAACATTTAGTCACTTTCGAAGACTACTCATCATCCATCCACGTGAGATTCAAAACTTTCGACAATTTTCCTAAATGGGATAGGAGTCGTGATAAAACATCGATAATTAAGGCTCTAAAAAAGCTTGAAAAAAGGCTTGCCACTCTTATTTTGGAATACGTTAAATTAGCGCCTTCTTGTCTTCCAACTTCCAAAACTTTTTTTTTCTTTCTCTCAATCTGACTAAAACGAAAATCTTTCCTCTCGCCTCACTTTAAATTGAAAATGACCGATTTTACGGTTAAATCCTTCCGGCGAACGGTTTAGGGGAAAAACGTTATTTCGTTGAACCCCGTATTATTATACTTTTTATTGCTTCTTCGCTAAGTAATTTAGTTCATAATAAATGGATTATGAACAAATATTAGAAAATTGTACTAAAAAAAGGGAAAACACCGTTCAACATAACGCATTTCACCCTAAAGCAGTTGAGCATAAAAAAAAAATCTGCATTTCCACAAAAAAAAAACCATAATGCGTTTCGGTGTAATGCAATAAAAAGTATTTTATATAGTTATGGAAAAATTTTAACTAGTCAAGTCTGTTTCTCACTTAAGTCAGTCACAAAAAATTTGATTTTTTAAAATGGTAAAGTAGATTTAAAATCGGGTTCCGACGTTTTCAGGGTCGGATTGATTTTCCGATTCTTCATCTACTTTACCGAGTGGGTATTATACGAAGGAGGAGAAGCCTGGAAGCGGTGCCCGCGACCGGGCCATATTGTTCATTATGATTTGGCCACCGTTGAGACTTACGACGGCACTTCCTTCAGGCTCAGAGTCCGTATAGCTGGAATAATTTCGAACTGGCTTCTGCCGCTTCCACGATTGTCGTAGGGAATCGTTGACATTCGCATAATGATTTACGAAGCTATGTGGGTCTGAACGTACACTCTCATTTTCACTTTCAGATCCCTAAAAAATGTTTTAAACAAAATTTTTAAATTTTCTTTATTTTTACCTGAGAATCAGTAGAGCTTATTTCTGAAGGTTTTTCAGTCAGACTGCTATCGTCTGGATTTTCATCATAAGCTTTAAGGCTTTCATCGTCGCTATGATAAGCGACCGAAGCTGGCGAAGGGCGAGGAGAGATTTCGCCAAAACCGGTGGCTGACTCCTTCCCAAAGTTCCATTTCTCTTATTCCCTCTATAAACTCCATCGCCAATTCTTGACGATCATCAATATCCATCGCCATAGACTCTCAAGCGTTTTTGTGCCTCTTCTACAAAAACAAATTAGCCAACTAACCAAAATTTAAAAAATAAACTTACGTTTATATTTATAACTCTTGCTTTTCACACAAAGAACAGCAACAACCATAATAATTATAATAATAGAACAAGCAGCGACAACAACCATAAACCACGTTTGCCTATAGAATGGTTTCATTTGTAGATAACCGTATTCCAGATACAGTTTTGAAGGGGTTAGAACCTATAAAATATCGTTAATATGAAAGTTTTAAATAATTAATTCTTACGAGATCATCTGAATAAGCAGATAGCTAATTCCAAATTTATTATAAGTGATTAGTCTAAAATTGTATGAAGTTGAAGGAAGGTTTTGATAGGAGACGCTAAATTCTTGAAGAGGCCCATTTCCTGTGCGAGTAACAGTCGTCCATCTTGTATCATCTAAAAAAATAAAATTAGATTTCTTTTTATATTTTAAAAAGAGCTACAAATCACTCAAAACCGGATAAAACAATACAAAGCGAATTCAATTTAAGAGCACCAAAAAGGGACAAATTTTACGTTTTTTTTTGTTAACATAAGCGATGATAATGGATGGTGTAAGTAGTTTATGTACTGTGAAAAACAAAGCAACATTTCTTTTTTAATTTAGTTATGATATGACAAATTTTTGTTAGTGTTATACTTCAACATTATACCGTAAAGTAAGATCACTTACACCAATTCCAAGAAAAACCTCCTAAAAATGATGGGATATTAATAAATAATAAAAGATTAAAATGAGTAAGGGATGGACATCCAGACTACCCAAAAATTCTGCCAGATCTTGGTGAATGTTGGTGTCCATCCCTGATTAAAGGATTTTAGCGTCCTACCTTTTCTTTTGCTTTGTATGTAGTAGCCGAGGGGCCTTTTCCGGATGCTGTGTTCACCCAATGCATTTCAACGCTTGAGACAGTTTTTCCGATAGTAAATGCTCTTGGCGTAGACGGAGAACCTTCCTGAGGTCCAGTCGTCACATTGGCACGAATTGGCGGACCATAATCGATCGTCTCCGCTCGAACAGTAAATGTATATGAAACTTCTTCTTCTAACGTCTGGACTTCAAGACGTGGCTCTGACACTTTTTGCTTCACTTGTTTACTAAAACGGTCATTCTGCTCAGCAGTTTCGTAGGTGACAATATAGCCGATAAGCTCGCCATTTCGTTTCTTTGGTGCATCCCACGATACTATCAAACTTGTCATCGTTATTTCGCTGAATCTTATATTTCGAGGAGGGCCAGGAGGTCCCTGATGTGTCCTCACTGTGATCGGGGTTGACCTTGGACCATCTCCAGCCGGATTAAACGCCAAAATTTGTATTTTATACTTCGTATATTTATCCAAAAAGACTAAACTATGAGCAGTATATGTCGCAGGAACAACTTCTGTCTCTTCTTCTATCTTCTCATCTGGCCCTAACTCTTGTGGTGACTCCATCATCAAATAAAATATCTTAAAAACAAATAACTAAATAAATTTTTTAATTAATTTTTACTTTGTATCCAAGAAGGTCGCCATTTTGCATATTGCTTTGAGGAGGGGTCCATCGTACTCGTATTTCTGTAGGAGAAATTGGTGTGGCGTTTACACGAAGGGGCTGCCCTGTTGGGACAGCCTCACCGACGTATATGGTGACTGGAGTGCTCGGTGGGCCAATGCCTTCTGAATTGAATGGTGCAATTACTATTTCGTAGTTGTGGTCCTCATAAGATCTGTCAAAATTACTTGTCTTGCCTAAAAAGAAAATTAGATCAAAATCAAAATAAAAATTATTACATCGACTCCTTGAACTTCTTGCTTAGGTGTGGCTTGGAGAGTAGGGAAATCAGTCAACGGTTGAAACATAATTCGTATCCTCCAGTTTGTTGATCTCCACTCCAAAAAGCAGCAGGAATCGGAACCCAATTGACCTCCACACTTGTCGTAGTTATAGGAACGACTTTGACTCCAGTCACAGCTTTACTTGGTGCAGCAGGAAGTGTTCTCACTTGAGCTTTCAGGACTCCAACCACTTGGCCCGATATCATTTGTTGCCTGTATTCTGAACCGATAGAGAGTAAACGGCTTCAATTTTGTCGCCGTAAATGACGTCACTTGCGGATCTAAGCGATCCATCAAACCCGTCCATGGCCCCACTCCTTCAGAAACTTCAACAGTATAATAACGCAATGGGGCATAACCATCTCGCCCAGTCCAGCTAAATGTTATTGAGTCGCTTGAAGCTGGCTTCTTGATATCTGTGGTTTAGAAGGTGGTTCTGGAGCATCCCGATTATTCGTTGTGTACACAACAGCGCTGGCAGATTTTCCCCAACCGAGTTTCGTTTGTGCACTTACAGCAAACAATAGTACTGCTCCGGCTCTAATTCAGTTACCCTAAAGAACCATAGTAATTTGAAAAGCACACTGAGCAAAGCAAACCTGTATGTCCGATCTGAAGGCGGAAATTCTCTTGAAAAATTTAAAGATGAAGTCCCATAAGAATTGTGCTGTAAGCGATAAGTGATCCTGTATGCAATAATTTCTCCATTAGGCTCATCAGGTTCGTCCCAAATTATTCGAGCAGTTGTAAGCGATACATCAGGAAAAGAGACATTTGAAGGAGCACCAGGAACTGAAAAACATGATTAAATAAGTATCGATCATTTTTTCCCTTACCATCTTCAAAAGTTTGAACTCTGACAGGAGGTGTGCTCAGCATACCGTCCCCAAGACGTGTATAAGCCAAAACTTGAATACTATAAACTTGAAACTTTCTTAATTCTGTCAATGTTGTAGTAAAAGTCTTATTTGAAGGAATATCTTTTATTTTGGGTGGTTGATTTCTGACTCCTCCGTAAAAACTTTAAAACCTTCAATTTGTCCATTTCTATGCTCTTTAGGGACGTCTCCCCATTTTACAACGATTGTGGTTGATGATGTTGTGTTTGCTTCAACATCCATTGGACCAAATGAAGGAACAGATTCACGAGTCCGCTCTAACGCTGCTGGACTTGTCAACGATGTTCCGACATCATTGAAGGAATTCATGGTGACTTGATATTGTGTATTCTTCAAGATTGTTTAAAATATGGGAGTTTGCTGTATGATCTTCGATGGTGATGCTTTTGAATAAATTGGTACCGACTTCTGAATAAGTTATGTTGTATCCACGAGCATTTCCGAACCATTCGACTTGTTGAAGCGGTATCCAGCGGACTCGAAGTTCTGTAGCGCTCATCGCTCGTACAGTAACATTTCGTGGGGGATGAGCCGGTGGAGCTTGAATTGTCTGAAACTCTTTCGTCGGCAACGAAGGCTCCGAATTACCCACAACATTACTCGCTATCATTCTCAGCATATAAACTGTAAATGGAGTCAATTTATCCACTGTCACCGTATTCCCTTCTGGCTGGCAAAACTCCCTCATCACAAACCAACTCGAATTTCGTGCTGTTTTCGCCTAAAAGTTTAAATTAATTAAATTTCTTAATTAACAACAAAATCTTACTTCAATGATCCATTTTGTGATTGAACTATTCCCGTCGAATCCTGGAGTGAATTGTAAAACTACCGAAAATGGTTCGATATTGTAACAGCCAATTTAGTAGGGTGACGGCAAAACAGGTTCAACTCCTGACTGAATTGTAGCTTCCTTGAAACGCCAACCCCTATATTCGTCTTGGCACTGACAGAAAACTTATAGTGCGTTGTAGCCTAAAATCAATAGTTAGTAAAAATAACAAAGATTTGCAAAAAAAATTACCTGAAGTTGTTCTACTTGTACGCTGGTTACGTTGGCGGAAGTTCAATCGTTTTAAGAGTTTTAGGTTTATCTTTGACATTATAATTGACGACATAGCCAGTCAATATTCCATTCGCTTTTGTCGGAGGGTTCCAGACGACTTTTACCGCTCTGTCTGAGACATCTTCAAACTGAAGCCCTTTCACTTCATCAGGCACTAATGAAAAAAATTAGTTTTTTGAAATTTTTTAAAAAATTTATACCATCTTCATGTGTGATGACAGAAACAGGTTGGCTTTGAATACCATCACCAGGATCCGTAAAACACAAAACGGTCACATTGTATTCAACGAATTTATCTAAATCGGTCATAATTGTCTGCTGTTCTTCCAGAGGGTCCAACAAACTGGCGGAACAGTCATAGAATGAGCGACTCTATTACCAATGTAGGCTTGTATTTTATATCCTTGATTGATCCCATTGATTTTTTGGGGATTCGGCGGCTTCCAAGAGACAGAAATCGATGTTGAATTGAGCGCAGAAACTTTAACGTTTCCTGGAGGAGCTTCCGGAACTAAAATGACAAAAAAATGTTTATAATGTTTTTTATAACTGACCTCCTTCTTTTGTCTTAATTTTAACACCATCGCTATAAACACGACTCCTTTATTATTATAAGCGGCTATTTGCAGTACGTAATCTTTCCATGTAATAAGATCTTGGATCAAAAAGTTTCTTTGAGCCTAAAAAATTAACCTCGTTTAGTAACCTTCAAAGGGAGTTTTTTCCCTGATTAAAAAAATTTACCTCATTGGTGATATTATGGGTTGTCCATGGGCTATGATTATAACCATAAAGTCTATATCGGATAATATAACCTAAAATTTGTCCGTTTCTATGTTCTTCAAGAGAGGTTGCCATTGGGTAATGATTTCTGAAGAAGATCTCGCAGAGCCGGCGAACCGAGAGGAGGACCGGAAGGAGCTGAAAAGAAACAAATTAAAATTCTGGCATGATTGATGTTAAAAATGATATAAGCGTGCAACTACATACGTTTAATCCCTGAGTGCGAACAACATGATTTAATAATGAAGCCAAAAATGATAAAATGAACTTACGTTCTTGAGGTAAAGCGACGACATTGCTCGGATCTGAAGGGGTCCTTCACCCACGCTGTTACAGCAGAAACTCTAAATTGATAGGAAGACGCAGCTTTTAAACTGTTTAAAATAACCCAACGGGCATCTGAAGAAACGTTGGTATCTTCCGTCACCCAGTTTAACAACGGATCAGCTATCAAGCCATAATCGGATACTTCTCTTCTTTGTATTATATATTTACAATCGGGCTATTTCCATCGAAAGCTGCGTCCAAGTGACGTTTACAACCCGCTGGTTAAAACGGGTTCGCTTTGACATTCATTACAGGATATGGAAGCTCTAAAATAATGTTAATTTAATTTAATATTAAGTTTTTTTCATACCTATAACACTGAGGCGGGCAGTTCTAGTCTCGTTTCCGCCAGCGGAACTAAGCATGCAGTATAATCGCCGACATCGGCAGCTCGTACTGCTTGGATAGTCAGCGTACCGTCACCGCCAACTCTAACTCTTTGAGTTCCAATACCTACAGGTCTGCAAAAACAATATTGAATATTTCGTGTTACAACATGAACTTACATGTTATTATGGAACCAATCTATCTGATAAGGGACAGTAGGATCGCTTGATACTTTGCATTGAAGAGTAGCAGTGTTTCCAAGTAAAACTTTGGTATCTACAGGTGGTTGGATAATTTGTGTACGAACTAAAACAGTCAAATAACCCGCCTCTTCGACTTTCCCAGCTTCATTCGATCTATACAAGTGTACTTTCCAGCATCCGTCTCTTTCACAGCAGCAATCAGCAAATCTCCAGATTCCAATATCTGTATTCTTCCAGTCACTCCAATCACTTGATTACCTTAAAAAGATTCATAAATTACAAAAGCAAAAAAAAAAAAAACTTACTTCCATAAACCCATGTTGTATTTGGTATAGGAGAACCGGCCACCCGGCATAACATAATGACATCTTTTCCATCCAAAACAGTAGCGTTTTGTGGCGGAGTTTCCATTACTGGAGCGGATGCTGTAAATATACATATTTAGCAGATTGAATAAAAATCAAGTTAGTTAATTAAAAACACACTAAGTAATAAAACCAAATGCTACCAAGCTATCTATCTAATTTTTGTTTCTAAAATGACTATCCTAACGATCTAGAAGACTAGGTTTATACAGCAAAATACAGTGAATACTCGCTGGCGCACTTTTAGAATCTTTAACCTGAAATCGAAGATGGCCTCCATCTTGGTGCACAGGAGGTTATTAGTGTGCAACCTTGTTTTTACGGGAAGGTTATGTCCCACAATATTTAAAAACATATATAATTTCATGAAAAGAGGAGATTCTTCATGTTACGTAACGCAAAAAAATTGATGATTATATAGCATGAAACTCAACACTGGTAAGTTAAAAAAAATCACTTCTTGTGGCTTAAAAGCTTCAATGTGAGAAAACAAGCTTTGGGTATCATAAAATTAAAGATTGCAGTCATTTTTTCATAGTTGATGGTTCTTTGAATACTCCTTGAGAAGTGGTATATCAGACAGATAGTGCCAGTAATCACATCTCAGGGAAAAGACGAAGAAGGGAACTATGAAACTGTCACAACCTCTTCAAGTGTTACAACATAAAACAAAAAAACGTGCAGTGCATCACACAAAGTTCGCTATTTTCTAAGTGGCAAGCATCTACAATTTGTTTTTGTCAATCTTACAAGGTGGCCTCGGGAAGGGAGTACCACGAAGGGAGTAGAAATTCTTAGCCCATCTTGGAACTCTTTTTTCTGCCACAAAATAATTCGTACCAATAAGACAAAATACATAAAGCTTCACAAAAACAAAGGAGTAAAATAAAAAATGCTTACTTTTAACTTTGAGCCAGTAACAACATATTCGGTGCCACCTTCATTAGTTGCTATACATTGCAACATTCCTGTATCTTCCATTTTTAATTTTTTGATTATCAATGATCCATCTTCTTCTATTTTATACCTAAAAAGAGAGATTAAAGAGAAAAGTTTACTTTTTAAATTACCTGTCTTTTTGGCGTAATGACATCAAATTGATGCCGTTTCGATACCAAGTTATGTTCGGAGGAGGTACACCCATGGTCTCACAGGGTAAAGTAACTGTGGCTCCGTAATCACCGAGAGTTTCCGGCCTCATTCCACCGACGACAAGACGGCGGTTCTATTACAGTAACCATAGCTGTAGCCGTGACTTCAGGGAAGCCTCCAGTCTTCAATCCTGCTTTACACATATATTGACCAGTATGGGTCAAATTAGCGCTGACTAGGGATAATGTACGGTTCCAAGGGTCATTGAATCGATAGGAAATCCCGGTGTTTTCGATTAAAATGCCGTCTTTATACCAAGTTGTTTCTAATTCGTATAAAGGCCTTGCGTTAACGATGCAGTAGAGATTCGTTTTAGTTGACCTTTGACGATATGCATATCATTTGGGCCGACGATCAGTTCTGGGGCGACTTCCGAGACGTCCGAGCCGGTCACCATCAGTCTTATATAAGCGCTGTTTTCTTCTTTGCCTAATTGCGTATTCGTAGCTCTTGCCCTATTTAAAAATTAATTATAGTCGCCTCTACTCCATTTGTGATTACCTGTAGGCTTTTTGGTGGGAGGGATTAACGGATAAAATGATGAGCTGGTTTGTTGGTGAGATGGCATATTCTCTGTCGTAGAGTTGCGAGCCATCATCGGCCTGCCATTGGACAAGAGGAGGTGGATGACTCGGGATCGGAAGAAGATCAAGAATCGCCGCATCACCTTTTGAACCTTAACCGTCCTTTCTGTGTTATTCTCAAAAACTCCCATATCTGAAGAAATAATAAGAAACAACCAAAAACAATAGCTTTGTTTCAACCGCAGTTTGAAACTCCTGGAGCATGCGCAGAAGGACTTGACGGACAAACTTGAGCGACGTCAGATTGGACGTCTATGTCCTTCTGCGCATGCCAGGATTTCAAACTGCTGGAACAAGCTAATAAATGAACGTACAGGCTACAGAAAATTCAAATTTCTTGCTCAATATAGCACCAACGTCGTTCTTCGCCAAGCATTGATATTGGCCACCGTCTTCTTTTCTCGTGTTGAGTATTTTATAAAAATGTTCAGTCGTAAAGTCTGAGATCTCGGATCCGTCTTTGTACCATTTATACTGCGGCTGCGGTACCCTGGAAATAAAATATAGTTAATGAAAAACGCAATTGACAATAAAAAATAAACTATTTTCCTGTTTATGAGCAGAAAAAATAAATAATTTTTTAAAAGCTGGAAAAACGTGGGTTGCCTCTAAATTGTTGTTTCCTGCCCTTGGGAGGATTAATTAAAATGCGGAGAATTTTTTTCCTTTTTACAGGTCGTTCACTCATAGTCGTAAAATCCTGTTAAAATCTTCGAACCTCTTTATTTCAAACTGGAAGTCAAAACCTCTGGTTTTCTAAGAAGAAGCAAAAAAAAAAGCTCCATTTTCAATACAGGAAGAATTTGGTGAATTTTTTTCAATATAAAATTCCCGGAAGATCTGAACGTTAAAATTGAATCAAACAAAAAAGTTATTAAATAAAAAATGTTCGGGACTTCGATATCCCGTGACTTTATCAGGCAATTAAAATTCCTTCACGTCTTCGGACAAGAGGAAGAACAATGGACGGCGGATGAAACAAAAAAAAGAGGAAAATGAAAGGTAGCTTATGGTTTTCTAATCATAACCTATCATGCTTACGGTTCATTTTTGATTGGTATGCTCAGTTGTAAATTTAAAAACGGTTTTAGAATATTTAAGAGAGAAATTCCCGTTCAGAAATAACCATAGTTGGTAGAGTATTGGGCGTTTAACCCAAAGGTAGTAGGTTCGAATCTCCCTGGGTTTTTACCCAAAACTACTACATTTTGCCCGGGGAGACGCCATTTTGAAAAATTCTTAATTGTCTTAAATAAACATTTGAAAAAACCAGAGTAAGGAGAGGTTAAATCAATAAGTGCATTACTAGGGAAATGTTTGATTAAATAAACGAGGTATCGATTTTTTTACACTCATAAAACTCGTCTAGTTCATCAAAGTACCACTTTTCTCAACAAATTAGGTTTCCCGATTAAGTAACCAGCGTAAATTATACAATAGATCTTCCATCACGTCAACCCTATTCACCCGTGGGTCTAATGGAATGTTTGGACAATAAACAACGTAATTAATTGTCTGCAGATTTTATTGACATAACTAATTCTCATTGGAATCCATTAAAAAAAATGTACTTTAAGCACAGAATCTTTAACTAGCTGAGTGTGATAGATTCTTTCAGGTTTAACCAGCTGGGTGCAATAGAATCTGTCAGTCCTTAATTCATTTTCATCCTCAGGCCACCGTTATCGAGATATTTGAACTTTTTTTGCTCATATCTCCTAAACGGTTGATTCTACACAAAAAGAATAAAAGCAAACTTAAAGAAAATTAAATTTTCAAGTACTTAAATCATTTTCATTCTCAGGTGTTACCGAGATATATGAACTTCTAAAGTGATCTTTTTTCGCTTAACCACTGGGTGCAATATGTTCTGTCAGGTTTTGACCAGCTGGGTGTAATAGATTCTGCCAGGTTTAGCAAGCTGGGCGCGATAGATTCTGCAGTGCTTAGCAAGTCGGGAGCAATAGATTCTGTCTGGGTTAGACCAGCTGGGTGTAATAGATTTTGCCCGGGTTAAACTAGCTGGGTGCAATAGATTCTGTCAGGGTCTACAACAATCGCTTAGAAAAGGGTCAATGACCTGTGAAGTTAGAAGAATATTAGGAAAATAAAAAGTTATAATATCCTGAATTCATTTCAATCCTTTATTTCAATTTAAAAAGCGAGAAGTAAAATTATAGCGTTGAAGGGAGAAGTTTTAATTTTTTAGACTTGTCTGACCGGGATTACGTCCTAAACCCGACTGATGGTTTCTCTAAATTGATTTTATTTTAGTTCGACAAAAAAAAGCTTAGAGGAAAAATATTTCAGAAAAATATTCGTTTTTCCCCCTTTGTTTTGAGGATCTCCTTGAAAAATCGCCTAACAGCTCATTAAATAGGAAAAAAATTGACAAACTTATTCTTGTGGACATAACAGGTATCAAGGTTATTTCCAAAATTTTATGTACATACTTTTACATCGAGTTTACTTAATGGAGAGCGGTTTCATGAATAAATTCCCGACTTGCAGGCTTTTTTTCTTCTTAGGTCAGCGATATTGCGGCGCCCTCCCGAAAATTTAACTAAAGACATTCCGCCGCGGGAAAATTGTAACCTGAAGAAATTTGCATAATCTCCCTTTTCGACGAGTCCAATTAAAAAGGGAATCGATTGTTGCGTTTATTGGCTTTAAAAGACGGAAGAAATCTTACAAGTGGAGCGTCGAAAATGCGTTCTGGTCACACGCCAACACAAACACTTACAAAGCGGAATTAAAATTTTCACGGCTTATTTTCAAACACTATACGGCCGGGACATCCGGCAGTGTATATTTTAAGCGAAGTTATCGTAATTCCATCAAAACTTAAGGGTCTAGTAGACCCCACAGGGTCAAGAGTTCGAAACACCATCATATGAGGCGCTCCGGGTACGAAGGGCGAACTCAACATCGGACAATTTTTTTTTTCATTTTCAGATTCTAGACCTCTTGGGAATACACCCATATTTTTTATGTTGAGTTCGCCCTTTTTTCCCCTTTAAATACGTAAAAACCGATATGCGGCAAAGCTCTAACTGCGATATCCGAGCGGGTACGAAGGGCGAACTCCACATCCTAGTCCACAACCCCCACTCCTTTTCCCATTCCAGGGCATGACTTTTCTGTTGAGTTCGCCCGTAACAAAAACTTTAAAATGCGAATATCTCGAAACTACGTATTGTTGAGTTCGCCCTTCGGAGCGCCTCATATAATCTTAATTTATTGATTTAACAATAATTAATTGCACAATTATGGTAAATAATAAAATAACTATATAATAAACATTGTCTACAAGAATTTTTGCAATGAGATATTTTAAAGTGCTCCAGTTCTTTTTTAGTATCTCTCAGATCGTATCATGTTTAACTTCATATGATATTATACAGTTTCATTAGGCTTCTTTAAATGGCTTCCTTCAACTTTAGAGACTTCTTTAAAGTTTGCCTTAAAGTGGTTTTTATGAAGAAAACCAATTAGTGAAAATACTTTTAAAAAATGGGAAATTCTGAAGTGACCATTGAATGACTTAAAGTCCTCGTTGTTTTACAAGAGCTGTAATTTGGGCTATTTTATCGGGCCATCTTCCTTAATGGAACCTATTTCCATTTAGATCCGGACGAAAAACAACCCTTTTCCTCGAAGGAACCGGGGGGAAAAAATAAGGAGTTTTCCAGTATTGGCAACTCTGTCAGTTGGATTTAATCAACTCTTTTGTGGGAGATCTTCAATTGTGGTATTAAATTGCTTTTAAACCTCTAAAAACTTCCCTTATTCAAGCAGAAGTGGCCAAAAACTTTCTTTTTAAAATAAAAACTATGAACTAAACTTAGAGTTTAACCGCTGTGACGGAATGAGGGGTGTTTTCGTGTTCACGATCTGGTAACTTCGGCGGTTATGAATAAAATGACCCAGCAAGTGGCCGACCTCAAATACAACAATCGATCTAAAATGTAGAAACTAGAAAACGTATTTATTTTAAATTAATTTACTAGTGCAGAACGATTCATTACCGCATTAGATTTTTAATGATACAATTCTAATTTAAAAAATAATTAAAATGTCGACCTGAAAGTTTTATTGTTACTCCGAAAAACGGTTAGGAATCTAGGCTAATAAAAACGAAAATCCCGAACAGGTCGATCCGACATCTTCCTCGTTCAGGGAGGGGTGACCTTGAACAGAGGGACCAATGAAATTCCTCATGGATGATGTTGACTTTGCAAATCGAAATATTTTAGACTTTTTCTTTTCTTTTTTTAGGGAAGCTAGGCTAATAAAAACGAAAATCCCGAACATCTTCAGGTCGATCCGACATCTGTTCAGGGAGGGGGGGGTGACCTTGAACAGAGAAGGACCAATGAAATTCCTCATGGCAATGATGTGACTTTGCAAAATATCGGAATATATTTTAGACTTTTTTTCTTTTTTTAGGGAAGCTAGGCTAATAAAACGAAAATCCCGAATCTTCAGGTCGATCCGACATCTCCTCGTTCAGGGAGGGGGTGACCTTGAACAGAGAAGGACCAATGAAATTCCTCATGGCAATGATGTGACTTTGCAAAATAATCGAAATATTTTAGACTTTTTCTTTTCTTTTTTAGGCTAGGCTAAAAAAACGAAAATCCCGAACATCTTCAGGTCGATCCGACATCTTCCTCGTTCAGGGAGGGGTGACCTTGAACAGAGAAGGACCAATGAATTCCTCATGGCAATGATGTGACTTGCAAAATAATCGAAATTTTAGACTTTTTTTTCTTTTTTTAGGGAAGCTAGGCTAATAAAAACGAAAATCCCGAACATCTTCAGGTCGATCCGACATCTTCCTCGTTCAGGGAGGGGGTGACCTTGAACAGAGGACCAATGAAATTCCTCATGGCTGATGATGACTTTGCAAAATAATCGAATATATTTTAGACATTTTTTTTCTTTTTTAGGGAAGCTAGGCTAATAAAAACGAAAATCCCGAACATCTTCAGGTCGATCCGACATCTTCCTCGTTCAGGGAGGGGGTGACCTTGAACAGAGAAGGACCAATGAAATTCCTCATGGCAATGATGTGAGTGACTTTGAAAAACGGTTAGGAATCTAGGCTAATAAAAACTAAAATCCCGAACATCTTCAGGTCGATCCGACATCTTCCTCGTTCAGGGGGGGTGACCTTGAACAGAGAAGGACCAATGAAATTCCTCATGGCAATGATGTGACTTTGCAAAATAATCGAAATATTTTAGACATTTTTTTTCTTTTTTAGGGAAGCTAGCTAATAAAAACGAAAATCCCGAATATCTTCAGGTCGATCCGACATCTTCCTCGTTCAGGGAGGGGGTGACCTTGAACAGAGAAGGACCAATGAAATTCCTCATGGCAATGATGTGACTTGCAAATAATCGAAATATATTTTCGGGAAGCTAGCTAATAAAAACAAAATCCCGAACATCTTCAGGTCGATCCGACATCTTCCTCGTTCAGGGAGGGGGTGACCTTGAACAGAGGAAGGCCAATGAAATTCCTCATGGCAATGATGTGACTTTGCAAAATAATCGATATTTTAGACTTTTTTCTTTTTTAGGGAAGCTGTCAGGATCAGGCTGTACCAAGTGTTTTTGTTGTATTGCAGAAACCGGTTATAGTAGTTTTACCCTAGGGTATAGCTTCTTTTTCTTTTCCCTTTCTGTAATTTAAGTTTTCCTCAGAATTTAGTTTGGACTGCACGTTTGTGAAGAAAAAATTGTACTAATTGGAAAAATATGAATACGATAATCAAATTTTAAGACAGCGCCTAGGTCTTAAGGTTAACCCGCTCCGTTAATTACGCTACAAAGGACTTTGATTGTAATGAATAAGTTATGCTGGGGCGTTAGGAAGTTATAATGGGTAGGTGTAATTTAGAGTTTGGAATTCCCTTCGCTGAAAACTTAATCGGCCGACACGTCGGACAGAGGCGCGTTCCTCTTGAGGCGTCGACGGAAATGAGTCGTTCCAGGCCGGAATCAGGAAATCGGAAATCGATCTCTAAATTTAAACTTTTTTAAATTAAGAATTTTTAGTTTTCAAAATTGAGGTTCCAAGATCAAATTAAAACGTGAATAATTTAATTTACAGCTTTAGTTTGCGGGGATTGCCTGCGCGTTTAATAATTCTCTTTTCGAGGAACTCCCTTTCCGCAAAACGATGCCGATGGACGAAATAAAGGCACGGATCTTTTTTCCCCCCTCACCCAGACCCTTTCGGACCCTTTAAAACATTTCCTAAGCTTTTCTTTACTCCTATATTTCTGTGGGTTTATGCTTCTACAACTGTGTCAGTATCTACCGACTCCCGGTGCATAAATAATTCAGACGGTTTCTGTGGTAGGAAAAAATTTTTTCATAAGCCAAACATTTTTTTTTGTCCAAGTTGTAAAATCTTCAACTTTTTATGTACCTCGAGTGAAAACTGCCTGTGATTTTTTTAAGTACACTATTTTTAGTCTTCATAAAATATGTAAAAAAACCTTTTCCTAATAAAACGCTTTGTTTTCTCTCCTCCATTTCGAAGCGGTCGAAAACGTCTGACGAAACAGAACTTCAGTGTTTACTGAGTAACATGTTGTCAGCAAAGTTAAAATGTATAAATAGAATCTGCTATGGGTTATTTACTTTTCAAAAAGAAAACTCTTTAATCTGTTATACCTTATGTCAGTTATTGTGAATGAAACGTCAAGATTTCAACAAGTTTAGAACAGAAATGCGTATCAAACTATGACCGCAGAATGCATAAAATCCAATAGCTCGCATTGTAAACGTCGGCAGACATTTCGGAATTCAAAACTTTGTCTGGGCCTTTTTGGAACATAAGGGGACGGCCGGCCGGCACCACAGACAAAGTTTCGAATTGACCCTCCGGGGTCTGGAAGACCCTTCCCCAAAAAACCCGATGTGGAGGGTATCACAATAACTTCTTTAAGGAAGTTAAAAGTGGCCAATTACACAATTTGGTGACCTAACCCGCTATCAATTAACCTGACTTGTCTCTAATTGACCCGGGAGTTAATATTTTCAGGACAGTGTTTTTAAAATGGGGGAAAAAAATTAATTTTGCTTTTCCTTTAGAAAAGAAACGAGAAAACGTGGGACAAATGATCATTAAAGAAACAAAAGAATAATAGGAAAAGTTTTGTGCGATCTTTAAAAATATTCTTGAATGATGAGTTTATCACACTAGATCCCAGCTGGGTGTAATAGATTTGACCTACTAGTAGCAAAAGACGCTAAATGTTTCCTCGGCATTCCTCGTTTTGAAAATGACGTACAAAAAGCGTTTCATTAGGTTTCAAGTAATAACCTGAAAATGGGGCTCAATTCTTCCGGGATAAGTGGACCCCTCGACGTCCTGACTAATGAGACTGTAGAATTAATCCGGTAAACAAGTTTAACAACGCCATCTTTTATAAGAAAATAAAATACAGATAAAATACACGCGATATTTATCTGATTTTGCATATATTTTCTAAACTTAAAAGAAGCCGCCATAAGTTAGATTACGACTTTCAAGGCCCAAAAAAGTGTAAATACAGAAGACACGTGTGGTAATGATATTCAAAGATTCAATATTTGATGACGATTTTTTCCACACTTGTTTACTTCAAATGGATCATTTTTTCTATTTACTTTTTGTTATGTCTCTTTCTTTTTTTTTTTTAATGAAAAGCAAATTCTTACACAAAAACTTGAAAAGTCGAATTTTATGAAAATAATAAAAAATTGGGATTCGCGGCACGTTTATTTTTTGGTGAGCAATGTGTTGTAAATGAACCTTCATTAAGAATTCAAAAAAAGCCTCCAGATTGAAAAGGTCGATAACTCACTTTTATCCTTCGACGGGCAATCACAAAAGGCATCCGTGTGTCTAATCCTGAATCTTTTTCCTGAGGATCCTTCGAATAAGTAGATCGGAATTTGATTTTTGTTAATTAAAAACACTTTATTTACTGAGGGCTCCGGAAGGTTACAGGTGGTAAAAGGGACTTGGGGGAATAATTAAGGACCTTTTCAAACAAGGATGAAGGTGACTACCCCGCCCATTCGTGTAATAGAAGTCCCTCAGGGTGAAAAAACATCCTCAGTGATCAACATTCTTTTTTTCACCCTAAGCTTCCGAATATTTAAAAGTTAAACAGTTTAAAAAAATCCGAAAAACAAAGAAAAGAGCCATTTAGAAAAATTTCACAAAATTCAACCTCGTCAATCCCTCAGCAAGTCAGCAAAATGAAATGAACAAAAAGAGAAAACCGTCCCACCCACGAAAAAAACTTTTCTTTCAGGAAGTTCAAAACGAAATATTGTACCTTTGTAAATTAAATTTTTTTAAATACAAATTGGCATTGTTTTTAAAAGCAACAAAATGTGATTCATGTAAATTTAAATGATGTAGCTGTCAAACTTTTTTTGGTTTCAAAATGACGTTTCTATCATTTTTCGTTGTATGATTAATAATGATTGGATGGTTATTCCATTAATTAAAATCAATAAAACGTCTCCTTCGAGAATGGAAGCATATAATTAGAGTTTAAAGTGAAATTTGTGTCTTGACTTTAATGCTCTTGACTAAACTAGGTACATAAAATAAAAGTTCCCCTTAAAAGTGACATATTCAGTAGTGGAAAGAGCGAGAGCGTACAACTTTTCAACGTTAGTAATGGGCTCAGGTTGTTACCTCAGAAACTTTGGCCGGATTTCGTGTGGGTCTTTCTTCGTATTAAAAGAGATAATTATCTTCGAAGTAGCTCCGAAAATTCTTTTAAAAGATTCCCTTTTTATTGGGAAGATTTGTTCCTTCTCTTGTTATAACAATTGACTCAACAGCCGTGACACAATGGTTCGTGTCAGGCCACATCTATCTACAGTCAGAGGCATACAACAAAGAAATTTATATCCAGTGATCCCCCTCTTCTTCCTAAAACGCCCTCTTTTTTTTACAATATCTATTGTTATTTCATGTGATTGATGCTTTTCGTTAGAGATCAATGGAGGTGTTAGCCCGTAGGTACTTGTTTTAATTAATTTTTTTGTCCTCGAGCATTCGTAGCTTTCAATAACCCTGACATTAGCCTGGTGTTATTATTATTTATTATCTTTCCTTGTTATATCTGTTTAAGAGCCGTTACCAAGAGCCATAGAGGCTTTATAGCCTTATAGGTGTGGCCAGTCTTCAGTAGTCGATGTCCTTTGGCATATCCTCATAACACTGCTGATTCAACAGTGATTTGTTTTCCCTATAAGGCCTATGGCCTGCTCGGTCCACGACTGCATCATTCGGTCATCCAGCAATGGTGTACCAGATGAGCATCGAGATGGTTAGTCAGGAAGAAGCCAGTCTTCAGTAGTCGATGTTCTTTGGCACACTATCCTCATAACACTGCTGATTCAACAGTGATTTGTTTTCCCTATAAGGCCTGCTCGGTCCACGACTGCATCATTCAGTCATCCAAGCAATGGTGTACCAGATGAGCATCGAGATGGTTAGTCAAGAGCATTAAAGTCAAGACACTTTCACTTTAAACTATAATTTATATGCCACCATTCTCGAAGGAGACGTTTTCGCGCTGGATGGGAAGACCCGATTTCGTACTTCGCCATAGCCTTAGCGGAGTAGCCTTCGGAATATTGAGGGGAAGAAGCCAGTCTTTAGTAGTCGATGTCCTTTGGCACATTATCCTCATTCCTCATAACACTGCTGATTCAACCGTCATTTGTTTTCCCTATAAGGCCTGCTCGGTCCACGACTGCATCATTCGGTCATCCAAGCAATGGTGTACCAGATGAGCATCGAGATGGTTAGTCAAGAGCATTAAAGTCAAGACACTTTCACTTTAAACTATAATTTATATGCCACCATTCTCGAAGGAGACGTTTTCGCGCTGGATGGGAAGACCCGATTTCGTACTTCGCCATAGCCTTAGCGGAGTAGCCTTCGGAATATTGAGGGGAATAAGCCAGTCTTTAGTAGTCGATGTCCTTTGGCACATTATCCTCATTCCTCATAACACTGCTGATTCAACCGTCATTTTGTTTTCCCTATAAGGCCTGCTCGGTCCACGACTGCATCATTCGGTCATCCAAGCAATGGTGTACCAGATGAGCATCGAGATGGTTAGTCAAGAGCATTAAAGTCAAGACACTTTCACTTTAAACTATAATTTATATGCCACCATTCTCGAAGGAGACGTTTTCGCGCTGGATGGGAAGACCCGACTTCGTACTTCGCCATAGCCTTAGCGGAGTAGCCAATGCTGTCTTCGGAAGATTGGGGGAAGAAGCCAGTCTTTAGTAGTGCTAGGTCCACGACTGCATCATTCGGTCATCCAAGCAATGGTGTATGATGAGCATCGCAAGCATTTTTGTTATTCAAAAAATCAAAGTTTTGATTAAAACTTTAAATTAAAACCCGACACGTTCCTTCAAGTTAGGAAGATGGCATTTCACGTTTGCGTCACTTTTAAATACGAATTTGTCGTGGTTAAGGAGAGGGAGAGGCCCCTTGGGTTGAGTATTGGGAAGATCTTTTAGGCTGTCCGTCTTTGTTAAAGCAACTTCACCATCTCATCAGTATTCAGGTTCATCCTTCCGCCCACAAAAGTAACGATATTGTTTACAAATGAACGTTTTCGGTTATAATAGACGGAAATGGAAACGTGCTGACGTTTGACATCTTTTATATACCTGTTTCTTTGGCCGGATATTTTATTTTTAATGCTCCCACATTTGTTCTAATTGTAAAAAAGAAGGAAACAAATCACGGTGGAAGTAGTATTAGGTTTCCCCCTTGAGAAACATAAACATGGAATCTGTATTCATCATCCTATCTGAGGGGTGCCGTTTTTCGGCGAGGGCTTTTCGCCCTCCTATCCACATTTCTATTATAGCCTCAAAATCCTATTTCCGGACTGGTTCTCGTGAGAGTCTCACTCGTCAGGGACGGGGAGGATTGAAATGATAGGTTTCAAGACCCCGGCATTCCTTTGCTTACTGATCGTCCTTGGAAATGTAGACTCCCTCTAAGAACTTGCAATAGTTAAAAAAAGAACCTTACCTAAAGCTTGGCACTGGAGGATTTTCGACATTCCTTCGTTGACGAAGCCGCCGGATGAAAGCTGCGTTATGAATCTAGGAGGTTGGAGCGATTCTGGAACATAAAAAAGAAAATTAAGAATGATATTCTAATTTTTATTGCGTATGTATTCCGCAATAATATTAACTCCAAAAAAGGTAGGAAAACACCCATAAATAAGATCAAATTGAGGTTCATTAGCCAAAAAAGATAGGAAAACACCCAAAAATACGTAAAAATTGAGGTTCATTTGCCAAATAGGTAGGAAAACACTCAAAATAAGATCAAATTGAGGTTCATTAGCCAAAAAAGGTAGGAAAACACCCAAAAAAAACGTAAAAATTGAGGTTCATTTGCCAAAAAAGGTAGGAAAACACCCATAAATAAGATCAAATTGAGGTTCATTAGCCAAAAAAGATAGGAAAACACCCAAAAATACGTAAAAATTGAGGTTCATTTGCCAAAAAAGGTAGGAAAACACTCATAAATAAGATCAAATTGAGGTTCATTAGCCAAAAAAGGTAGGAAAACACCCAAAAATACGTAAAAATTGAGGTTCATTAGCAAAAAAAAAGGTAGGAAAACACCCATAAATAAGATCAAACTGAGGTTCATTAGCCAAAAAGGCTAATAGCCTAATAGCTCCTTGCGGGGGTTGATTTTACTAATAACCAATAATGGAGGAAGAATGACTATGATGGGTATCTCACGACGGCATAAAAAGCCTAGTCAGGTGAGCTATTCCCTCTGTCACAATCATTCTTTTCACTGTGAACCCTATCTCCGAGAGGTTTAGTAGACACAGCGGGAAGCTGGAAACAAACCGTTTCCCGGAAGCTCACCGCCGCCACCAAAAAGGTAGTGCAATGCCAGCAACCTGTCATAAAAATTTAAAAAACCAACAATGAGGTGGTGAGTGGCTCTATCTCTTGGAGAACGGTGGCGGCGGTGAGCTTCCGGGAAACGGTTTGTTTCCAGCTTCCCGCTGTGTCTACCAAACCTCTCGGAGATAGGGTTCACAGTGAAAGAAGGATGATTGTGATAGAGGGAATAGCTCACCTGACGAGGCTTTTTAAGCCGAAACGCGTCGTGAGATACCCGTTATCACAGTCATTCTTCCTCCATTATTGGTTATTAGTAAAAAAAAAAAATAAAAAATGTTATCACAGTAATTGAGGCGCTCCGGGTACGAAGGGCGAACTCGACAAAACGTAGTTTCGAGATATTCGCATTTAAAGTTTTCTGTTAAGGGCGAACTCGACAGAAAAGTCACTCTCTGGAATTTTCGTGGCGAGATTTTAGATTTTATAGAATCATAGAGGAAAGGGTTTTTTAAAAATTTTCGAATATTTTTTACGATTATTAATTCACAAAATGTATAATATATTTTTATTTCGTGGCGGTGAGCTGTTCCAAGAGGAGTGGGGCTCCCGGAAAAGGAGTGGGGGTAGTGGACTAGGATACGAGTTCGCCCTTCGTACCCGCTCGGATATCGCAGTTAGAACTTTGCCGCATATCGGTTTTTACGTATTTTAAAGGGGAAAAACGGGCAAACTCAATATAAAAATTACATGGGTGTATTCTTCAAAAGGTCTAGAATCTGAAAATGAAAAAAAAAAAATTTTTTTCCGATGTCGAGTTCGCCCTTCGTACCCGGAGCGCCTCAATTCTTCCTCCATTATTGGTTATTACTTTATTAGTTAAAATTAAAAATGATTCATAACTCAGAAATAAATGATTCATCTGTGACTCCTTTACTTCTCCACAAAAACGCCAACTTCCCTACAGCAAACAGTAAGAGGAGGCAAAGAATTCAGAGCAACCTAAGTCGCAGGAAGATGTCGGATCGCCCAGTATACATCCTCCTAGCTCCCCGTGGAGTTCTGCATCCTCATTTTAAAGCCATCACAGCAGGACATCTCATGACGAGTTTAACCAACCCAAGAGCACAAGAGGTTTTTGCATACAAATGTAATTTGGACTTTATGAAAATATACGTCTCGTTGAGAGAAATTAATTACTTTCTCGAGTAGTTTGAAAAAACAGTATCGCGTTGAAAAAGTAATTAGAAAAAAGGGAGGAACTCGGTTGCATTGACCCTCAAGATTAAAATCAGTTTTTTTAAAAAGATAAACATGGATCAGTGCGTCTATCAGTTTTTCAACAAAGGATATTGGTTTTTTAGCTTCTATGAATATATTTGTGGTAATTTGATTTTATAACTAGAGGGAAAAGTTAAATTTATATATAAAAAAAGGATGCTGTGAAATCGAATTAAACTCTAGTTCATTTTGGCGTTCATTACGTCCCACTTTGAGAGTTGATGCATCTGAAATTATTCTACTATCGTAATGGACTAGGGGATTTATGCACATATTGAAAGGTGAATTAGGCTACTGGGGAGTGTGACAAATTGTTTTTTTCCAGAATGCTTTTTGGTGGTCGATTTATTCTGAATGCCTTTCCCGAGGGAAGTCTCGTCTAGAAGGGAAAGGAGACGTTACCGAGCGGAACGAGGAAAAAGGGTTTTTCACACGATTGTATTTAAAAAAGGGTGTGAGAGACTCATTAGCTGAAATAAACTTCTCTGCACACGGGTTTATTATTTCCAAACTGTTTTTTCGGTTTAAAGTTCCTTTTAATGAAAAGGGATTACTATTTCTCAAAGGAACATTTCTCATGTGTAATTGATGCTCTCAGAAATAGCTTAAGAAACGCGTTTAAGTAGCGAGAGGTTATTTTGAGAAAATGGTTTTCCAGTTTAGGACCGTTTGCTACTTATCACGTCGTGTGTACGGTAATAGTTCGACAACCCTTCTCTCCCATTAGTGACAACCTCTCCAATATTTTAAAGTTTGCTTTGGCCCTGGTCCAAATGTCAAAACGCTGTTTAGAAAGGGCCAACTGCATCGCCATCTTAAATTTATGAACTGAGGTAAAACCTGTAGATGAGAATTACAGTAATTATTCTTGAATTAGGCCTCCTTTCCTTTTGATCTTCCATACAAAAAAAGGAGTCCTTTTTTGTGTGGTTTGGCGCAATTGTTTAAACAATTTCTAAAAGGCAACAGTTTATTAACTGTTCAACCGTTCCTAATTATTAATCATATTTGAACATAAATAATTAAAAACAATTTTCATCGTTTAAAAATGTACAAAAATTTTATAATTCAAATAACAAACACAAAAGGGACTTTCATCCGTAACCGAAACTTCTTGACTGGTTATTTTATTCTTTTTTATGAAGGGCTTACAAAAAAGGATCATTAAGCAGTATTGTCTGTGGCTGAGGGAGCAACAGGTGGGAGAAAAAGATAGAGATGATTGAGCGAAAGCTCCAAAGGAACATCCGAGAATTCAATAATGAATGAAAATAATGCGGGGGAATTGAAAGGTTATGAAATCTTTTAAATCTTTGGTTTACACATAACAAGGAAGCCTTAAAAGAAAGGAAAACGTTCGCAGGGTGAGAGAAGACAAAAAAATTCGATTCCCATCCTCCTCAATTTACCTCGCACGCCAGTTGATAGAACGAATGTTTCTTTCGGCTTCAACTGTGGAGAGCCTCAAAAAAGGATGTTTCTGGGCAGAAAGACTGAGGAAAACGCCAGAAAATCCAATAAAAGAATGACTTTTGTGGATATGACCTTGGAGGGTCCCCAAAAAGGATGTTTCTGGGCAGAAAGATTGAGGAAAACACCAGAAAGTCCAATAAAAGAATGTCTTTTGTGGATGACCTTGGAGAGTCCCCAAAAGGATGTTATGGGCAGAAAGATTGAGGAAAACGCCAGAAAGTCCAATAAAAGGATGTCTTTTGTGGATGACCTTGGAGAGTCCCCAAAAAGGATGTTTATGGGCAGAAAGATTGAGGAAAACGCCAGAAAGTCCAATAAAAGGATGTCTTTTGTGGATGACCTTGGAGAGTCCCCAAAAAGGATGTTTATGGGCAGAAAGATTGAGGAAAACACCAGAAAGTCCAATAAAAGGATGTCTTTTGTGGATATGACCTTGGAGAGTCCCCAAAAAGGATGTTTCTGGGCAGAAAGACTGAGGAAAACGCAAGAAAATCCAATAAAATAATGCCTTTTGTGGATATGACCTTGGTGAGTCCCCTAAAAGGATGTTTGTGCAGAAAGACTGAGGAAAACGCCAATAAAGAATACCTTTTGTAGATATGACCTTGGAGAGTCCCCAAAATGGATGTTTATGGGCAGAAAGACTGAGGAAAACACCAGAAAATCCAATAAAATAATGCCTTTTGTGGATATGACATTGGAGAGTCCCCAAAAAATATGTTTCTCGGCAGAAAGACTGAGGAAAACGCCAGAAAATCCAATAAAAGAATGTTTTGTGGATAAGACAGAGGAAAGCCAGCAAAAAGGATATTCCTGGGCAGAAAGACCGAGGAAAACGCCAAGCGTACGTTTCTTATGGGCATGACCAATGAGAGCCCCAAAAAGGATGTTTCTGGGCAGAAAGACTGAGGAAAACGCCAGAAAATCCAATAAAAGAATGTCTTTTGTGGATATGATCTTGGAGAGTCCCAAAAAAAGGATGTTTCTGGGCAGAAAGACTGAGGAAAACGCCAGAAAATCCAATAAAAGAATGTCTTTTGTGGATATGACCTTGGAGAGTCCCAAAAAAAGGATGTTTCTGGGCAGAAAGACTGAGGAAAACGCCAGAAAATCCAATAAAAAAATGCCTTTTGTGGATATGACCTTGGAGAGTCCCAAAAAAAGGATGTTTCTGGGCAGAAAGACTGAGGAAAACGCCAGAAAATCCAATAAAAAATGCCTTTTGTGGATATGACCTTGGAGAGTCCACAAAAAGGATGTTTCTGGGCATAAAGACTGAGGAAAACGCCAGAAAATCCAATAAAAGAATGCCTTTTGTGGATATGACCTTGGAGAGTCCACAAAAAGGATGTTTCTGGGCAGACAGACTGAGGAAAACGCCAAAAAAGAATGCTTTTGTGGATAAGACCGAGGAAAGCCAGCAAAAATGGATATTTCTGGGAAGAAAGACCAAGGAAAACGCCAAGCGGACGTTTCTTGTGGCCATGACCAATGAGAGCCCCCAAAAAGGACATTTCTGGCTGAAAGACTGGAGAAAAAAAGTTTTTAGATGGTGGTAAATTCGGGAAAAAAATAATGTCATTTTATTAAAATTTCAGATGAAGCTTGGCATCCCTCGTATCTCATAAACAAATGATTCCCCTCACGTTCTTTGATTTATATTTATCGCCGTAATAACTTTTTTTTTACATATTACTGATGGGTTTCAAAAAAAAAGATTCACCATCAGTCTTAATCACGAATTGAATATGGGAAGGGAGATCTCTCAGGGACAGTTAAGGTCCTATTCATGTCCTTAACGTCAATATCTCCCCCGTGTTCGGATGACAGACAGTTGAATTATGGTCGAACCTCAGTGCTCCCCTTTTGAGTTTCCGAGACTTAAGGGTGAATGATGATATCGAATTGGAACAGGAAGACCATCGGTCTCCAGTCATTCCCCGTAATTTTACCGACGTCCAAATCTTTTGGGATAAACGCAGATGTCGTTATCGAGGATATAACGAGGCTTGAGGGCGTTATTACAGACATACAAGCATCTGCCAGAGGACCCTGAAACCGGTTGTCACAAAGCTCAAAAGGGCCGTTAACTACAGATTAACTCAGCATATAATCAATGTTAATACAGCAAAAAGTACTTTCCCGTGTCTTTCAAAATCGAAGAGACGAGTACTTCTGCATTTTTCTACGTTTTAAAGTGGATTTTTCTCTCTTTCGCGATAAAAATTCGATGATTCCGTCTGATTGATTATAAAACGGTATTTGTGGCATTCTGAATAATCTGGAGAGAAAGGTTTTTGATTAACGATCGGTTTACCACCAGCCAATTAATTATTCCACTCTTTTCCCTAAATGCGAGAAGACGAATTAGTCACCGCATATGGCAAAACGACGTAATTTTAAGGGAGAAATCAGGAAGTTAAAAAAAAGAAAAAATGAGGCGCTCCGGGTACGAAGGGCGAACTCGACAAAACGTAGTTTCGAGATATTCGCATTTTAAAGTTTCGGTTTTTACGTATTTAAAGGGGGAAAAATGGCGAACTCAACATAAAAATTATATGGGTGTATTCACCAAGAGGTCTAGAATCTGAAAATGAAAAAAAAAACTAGAGGCCCCTTCCTAAAAACCCGACGTCGAGGGTATCACAATAACTTCTTTAAGGAAGTTAAAAACATTTGTCCGATGTCGAGTTCGCCCTTCGTACCCGGAGCGCCTCAAATTAAAACCAATAATGGAGGAAGGGCGTTTCAGCCAAGGGTGTTTTGAGGCACAAAGAGGGGTATACTTATTTTTTCATTTTCGTAATTTTGAAGAGAAACCAATTTTAAAAAATAATTTACAATATTTAAAGATCTTACAGAACTTCAAAAATTGTAGAGACGACAAAAGAAATGTCCAAGCTTTGTGAAATATCTGAGATTCTGAAGAATTTATTGACCTCAATAAGGAGGAAAAATCTAGCATTCCGTAGGAGGATGTCAAAGGTAACAAAGTAACGAGAAAACTCTAATTGAAATGATTCTAGTTTTTATTAGGTACCTTCCTTATTCACGATAAATAGAAAAAATGTCGCCCCCTCCGCATTTTTCTCCGTAATACGGTAAATATCACCAGGCTTACGTAGCGATTCTTCTAAACGAGAGAGGTCTTTTCGAGCAGATTGAAATATTTTTCTTTGTACCATAAAAAGGGTAAAAGCTGTTAATTTTTTTCCCCAGTATATTGCCATCATGTACGCTCCGATAAAATCTCTTTACCGGTCTTCTTTATAAATAAATTTTATTTTTTGTTGTTTATTGAAAATTGTAAAATTTCAAATAAAGTAATTTATAATTCTCTTTGGGTGGAAAAAAGAAAAAGGCAAAAAAGAGGGAAGCGTTATCCGATATCAGTTGCTTTTGTTTTAAAATAAAGATCTCGCTTTTTGTTATACCTTCATATCTTTTAACTTCTTTCCTTTTCAATGAAATAACTCTCCATTCGCGTTTTCTTTTATCTCAAAAAATATCTGGAAGAGACAGAATTTCGATACACAGGATTTTTTTTTTCATCAGACGTTATTGTGAAAGAGGCCTAGAAATGGGGCCCTGTAGGGTGGGATCAAAATGAGCAAAGGTGGGCTTCTCTGAGATCTGATCATAGAGTCATAGGATCATAGAGATCATAGATCATAGAGGTCATAGATCATAGAGGTCATAGATCATAGAGGTCATAGATCATTTTTTTATTACCTAATATCCGGGGGCGGTGCTAGCTTTGTAGCCCCTACGCACTTAAATTCTAAGGGATCTATTGTGCTGCCCCAAAGTCATAGATCATAGAGGTCATAGATCATAGAGGTCATAGATCATAGAGGTCATAGATCATAGAGGTCATAGATCATAGAGGTCATATAGATCATAGATCTTCATTTACAGGTTTATTTCATGTGGAAGAATAAGCACTGTAGCCACTCTTATAAGACATAAAAACTGAAACAAAAGAATAGTTGACCTCACTGGTGGAGTTGAATGCTGCCCGGCGGAATAGATGGATTAGATAGGACTAAAGTGAAGCTCCTACGGGGAAAGCCCTAGACAAGTACTTTTTTAAATTCTTGACTTGAAGAACCCTTATGACAACAATGAAATTACAAACTTTAGGTAAAATCGGACCCCTATTGTACACGAGTCAAAACGTGAACTTCAACAAATCCTCTTCACGTTGAAACTTTGATCCAAGTTGGGTTTAATTAGCGCTTACAATAATTTTATACTTGTTTGTCAGTTTATAGGTCAATTTTTTTTAAAACAATTAGCCTGAAAAAGGTCAGTTGGGGCGATTTTCATGTCGGGTGGACACGTAGATGGTACGTGATGGGACGACTTTAGTCGAATTTTGAATCTGGGTATTTTTGTTGGAAACGTTATTATCAATTTTGTTGTATATCCATCTCCTAGGCGACGGATAAATCGATCATGGAGATTTCCCGAGGGCGTTCGTATTGTTCTTGGACACGTTTCGGGCTTAAACCACGTGATTAATCTGCGGAGAGTCTCCCACAATTTGTTTTCAAACGCAAAGAAGACTTAATACTGTTGGATGCTTCATTTTTTGAAAATCGAGAGAGAAAAAAACGGTATTTCGTGCCCCAAAAAAGGTATTGTAGATAATACCACCGAATCAGGGTTTTTTAATTAATTTGCTTGCTGTCTTTTGGCATTAACGTGATGTGTTAAAGGTGAAAATCAGAAAAGCTTCACTATAACAAAGGGGTTTTCATGTTAAAACGTCTGGAACAGATAGCCTTGAATGGCGAGAAGTTCGAAATTTTTTGAGATGTATACAAAAGGCTTTTTGAAAATTGGTTTTAATTTAAAGACACGAAAATAATTGCCGTAATCGCCGTCTTCCAGTCACGCAGGTGGAGGGAAAAACAAAAAAAATTTCCTATGGAAGTCGTAAAGAATGTGAAACGAGGCTAAACCCTCGAAGATAGTAAAACTTCGTCCTCTGTGGTTAATAAACAAGTTTAGTGTCGATGCAATCCGGCTAAGTGAATCCCATTTCATCGCAAAATATGTTTATTTTAAAAAACGGAACAGAAAGTTAATAGCTCATTGTACTTAGGGCGATTTTCCTCAGGCCTACTGTGCCTTTTCACTACCCCGCTCGACTATGCAGGGAAGGTCCTGCTTGTCAAGGACCTCACATCCCACCCTTTGTGTCCCTTACCTTAGGAAACCCCTGCTGATCACGGTAGTCCCCGTAACCCAACCATGCCTTTCCAGCACTCCGCTGCACTTCTTTCCTATTTCAAGGCTGAGTGTCAACCCGGGACGTGGTTGGGAAGCGGCGAGCAGGACCTTCCCTGATAGGTAGATTAGGTAACTAGGGTCTTGTACACTCCGACCCCAATGGGTCTATTGTGCGCCCTTGTATCCAGATCAGAGCTCCCCGTCAAGCCCCAGCGATTAGCCTCCAGAGGCTGGACAGGGGTCTCCTTGTGTAGTTCGATGGACTGGGGTTTTCTTTCCCTATGTCCATGAACCTAGACCTTCGCAATAACAGAGGACGTGCTCCGCCGTCTCCTCCTCCTCCAGCAGCGGCAGGAGCTGTCCTCTGTCACTCCCAACCTTTGAAGGTGCTTACGTAGTCTACAGTGACCAGTCAGCAGACCCACCATAATACGGACTTTAGTTCTGCCCTGCCTAAGCAGGTCTGCTGTGAATCATGATGAACGTCTTGGCATGCCTTTGACCTCGAGCTCTTTGCCATCTCGACAAAGTAGCAGAGTTTGCTTTTTACGCTCTTCCCTCTTCACACTCCTAGAAATGTGACAGTAGGGCTCAGGACCAATTGGGGTCATTTCTGACCCCTTGCCCATCCCTGATAGGTAAGAAGTGAAGTGCGATGCTGGAAAGCATGGCACCAATGCTTACCGCGGCCGACCCACGTTCCCTGTAGGCAACTAACTAGCCAAGGAACCTGATGGTGACTAGTCCCCGAAACCAAACCTTGCCTTTCCAGCATCCCACTCCTCTCCTTTCCAATCAGGGAAGGTCCTGCTTGCCGGCTCCCAATCCACGTCCCGGGATGACACCATCTAGCCTCAGAGTCCCCGTACCCTGCTAATGTAATCCTCGTAACCCAACTTTCCCATTTCAGTTCCCCGCTCCTCTCCTTATCTACCACGGTAGGTCCTGCTTGCATCAGCCAACCCATTTCTGATAGGCTAGTTGTAAAAATAGATTTTTAACCGAGTTAAAGAAATTCAGGAACAGTTTCGTAATATTCGCTACTTTCACTTTGACAAAGTTATTAGTTATCGCTAAGTCCCTCTTTAGGGTCCCTTCTAAATTGGATACAGCTTCGGTATTCCAACTTTTCGGGACCCACTTGTATCAAATCCCGCGAAAATTGAAAACGCTTTAAAACTTTCCGGTGGAGTTAGTTCGAAATGGGAAACGAGATAACGGAATCCCACAACAGACGCCGTTGATACTATCGACTCCCGGAGATTGTCTCCACAAATGAGCCGAGGAGAGGCTGATACGTGGAAAAAGCACGCGTTTTCAATTTTTAAAGACTTTAAAGTTTTATGCGGAAAGCATAAGCGAACATTAAAACTTCTCAGTATGAATAAAACATGTTAATAAGCTTTTGACGCTATTAAAATTCTAATATAAAATCTCCGCTTTTTGCTCAGGAACCCAATTTGAAGGTGTTCTTCGTCAAGCTTAGAATGAAGCCATCAAAGTGTATCAAATAAGTTTGCCTGAGACTGCAACTCATTGAACCCAGATTTTTGGGGACAAAAAACGAAAAAAACGTCAAAAGTAATGGTATTATCGCGCCAAAGAATAAGGAATACAAAGGATTTCGCTCTGAACTCCAAAAAAATCGGTAAAAAAACGAGGAAAAACGCCCACATTTAAAAAATAGGTCGTTTTAATTCTCTTTTCGGCTATATATTTTAAATTTTATAAACGAAAAATGTTATTTTTCTCCATCTACCGACCTTTAAAATTTACGCCCTGTATTTTTTTCCCCCGCATAATTAGAATAAACAATTTTATTGACTCAAGTAACTTTTCAATTGAAGCTTTGTTTATGCGGAGACTGATTTAACTTCTAATTTACCCCTTTTGTTGAATTAAATTAAATTTTTATCATTATTTTTCATTCAGAAAGTTGATAATTTTACATTTAAAACGTTATTGGATTTTTTGAAGGGAATATTAAAAAGTGAGACGGTTTAATTAGGATTTCGATTGACTGAGGTAGACAGGAAATGGGAACTATGAAGCTAAAGGGCGGAAAAGGGATTCTGGGTGAAAATTTTAGATTGTGAATTGAGGCGCTCGGGTACGAAGGGCGAACTCAACATCGGACAAATTTTTTAACTTCCTTAAAGAAGTTATTGTGATACCTCGACGTCGGGTTTTTGGGGAAGGGTCCTCCAGTTATTTTCATTTTTAGATTCTAGGCCTCTTGGTGAATACACCCGTATAATTTTTATGTTGAGTTCGCCATTTTTTCCCCTTAAATACGTAAAAACAGAAACTTTAAAATGCGAATATCTCGAAACTACGTTTTGTCGAGTTCGCCTTCGTACCCGGAGTGCCTCAATTGTGAAACTGATCCAGGTTGTGGGCGTTTATCCTGACATGTGCTGGGTCTTGAGTGCTGATAGGACGGGGACGAATCCCTCGTTCATCGGAAGGCTTAAAAAGAGCGATTTCCTTTACCTAATCCAGGAGTCAATATTATTGATGGAATCTGACGAATAAAAAGGGGGTG